>CM076571.1:920093785-920227672 GCA_034641835.2 Pinus albicaulis | reverse complement strand
TGTCACACCTCCAAAAAAAAAATTTTTTTCGACAACGTATTCTTTCTCTACTAGCAAATTTTCCACTTCTAGTTTAAATACAATTGATCCATATGGGTTGATTTTCAACACCAAAGTTCACACCCATTCACTTATTAAATTCAACTAAAGTGAAATTTAATAAATCCAATTAAAGTGCCACTTTATTAATCCAATATATATATATATATTTATATATATGTATATATTCGATATCCTACCCATAGAAATCTAAAGTGCAACTTTATTAAATCCAACATATATATCAAGGTTTATTTATGTATATATATATTTATATATATATATATATAAATAAATAGGTATATACTATTCTACCCATAAACAAATCTAAAGTGCGACTTTATTCCACGTCATAGATGTTTATATGCCCGACCTATATACACATATATACTTATATAGGTGGTAACTCTCCTAACCATTAGGGTCATTTCATTCTATACGATGTTTAACCCATCGCATGAGGTAAGGTTTAATTCATTTCTTTACTTTTAAAAGTCGCATAACATACCATGATTTCATTCCCTTATAATTCGAATAGCAGAGTTTGTGTTATTATGGTTTTCCGCCACCTACAGGTGAAGGTCGAATATGTAATGAGAAATTGAGCTGGCGCAATTTATTATTATGGAGAACTTACACGATACGCGTGAATTACGGTGGCGTGTGTGGGTTACAGTTTTTAACGTCGGCGTGCTACTACTGATAATTAACCTCCGCCATGAACATTGCAGGTACCATATACAGTGATATGCATTATACCCGCGATCTTGCCGAAATATGTGCGTGTAACCGCCAGAGGTAAGATTTCACGTCTGTTTACCACGTAAGGTTTTTTTTTTTTTTCCTGAGATCGATTATGTGCTAGAGTGTTCCAGTGGTGCACCAGAGGCGGCGGCAGTCTGCATTCTCCTCTGTCTTCTGTACTTCACATATCGTTTCGGATCAATTTTTATGGACGGAAGAATACACGCGTCCCATGCAGAGGCGAGGAACTCTGCAAGGTTAACGTCTGGTACTGGTCTTACCTACTCATCCTGATTTATAAAACCCTTCTAGGGGTTCCGTGCTACCAGAGGTCGACGTGGATTAGGGTTGAGTTTATGATCTGTACGCCAAACCTACAACGCACTTGTGTTTTTGCTACTGCAGATTTAGGGTTAGGGTTTCGGTTCACATTTTAAACCCTCCCCTGTTCATTGTTATTTCATTTCCTGTGTTCGGCTCTAATTGCTCTCTGTGGCATAGAAAAACCAGGATTTAATAGGCAAGTGTCTGTGTATGCTCATTGATGCAGGAGGACCTCTGGTTCAGTGCGCGTCCTGTCTTTTACTGGTGCAACGACCATGCTCATTCCCAAGCTTCCCTCGGGATTACGATGGTAACTAGTTTCTTTAATTTCATGTCGCTGTGTATTATCAATTTCTCGTTTCCCAGAGCTTATGTTTCTGATACCAGTGGAGGTGCAATGGGTATATTGTGAACTCGCCTCCCTGTTGACATGCAGGTTACGGCTCAGCGCGCACTCTCGTGTTCTGAGCGTTACTATTACCCTCCGCGTATTTACCATTGAAATGTCACTGTGTTTAATGGATGACAACGTTGATAGCGTGACTGTGATTCTAATGTTGTAGTGACAAATCATTTATTTAACCCTGTGAATTTCTTTCTGATTCAGGAGATGCTCAACAGGTATTATAATTAGGTCATTTCCTATTTTCGCACCGGATTAATGAATAAAACAAGTCTATTCAAATTTTAGCAATGTTGCGGCTGGCATGGCGTTCTTATTTTCGTCCTTATTGTGAACTTCTTTCTAACTACATCTGTTGTCCCTGGTATCCGGTTCAATAATCCTAACTGTCTTGTAATATGTTTCGTAGTTTACTGGTTCTATTCGGCATAATCTTATGCGTCCACTCTTTTTTTTTTTTCTGACCTTAATGTCTACGCAGGTGTGGAATGCGAGATCGCCCATATCACCTCTACAGAGATGAGCCGAACGGATCTCGGTCGTGGAACGAATTAATGGTTATCGTTTTCTTTTGTTTTTCTTCTCACTGGCCGATCCTCTGGCGTTTACCCAGTAATGATCATTCACATGCTATCACTGAAGTGAATAACGATTTCATTTAGTTGGATCTAATCAACCCTACGAGTTCACCCAGTAAGAATCATGTTATCATTAGGCCGACAGAGCCCATTCTTTTAAATAAGTTGTCCCGCATACGTATGGCTAATTTCCACCATTACTAATTCGTCTTACTTCTGTTTAGTTCAGAGCCAAAGGTTCTTTGTTTTATTTATTTTCTCCTTTCGATTTGATTAGATCTACTATCAACTACATGCGTGGCGATAAGCCCTACTGTTACACGAAGCCCATACACATCACTTCCTCATATTGTCGGCCATTTCTGCTGACGCGTTAATTCATAGCTTTGTTCTGTCTGTGTAATATATAAAAGACCTGAACTGTCGCCGCCTTCCTTAAGTTTATTGACCTAATTTGTATGTTTTCATAATAATTTTTCTTTGACCATGAATCAACAAAACTTCCATAGTTCGTATAGATGTCTTTTCTATCAACCCTTTCTCTGAATCGATATTTAAAATAAACTTATTATTCTTTTTCTTGCGTTACCTATTTTATCTTCCGGGGTTCTCACGTTGATAGGTATTGCAATTGGTCTGAAACGAATCAAGGTTAAGCTCGCAACATGTTTTTTTTTTTTTTATGCATATGTATCTGAAATGATTTTATTCTAGGTCGCGGCGCTTATATTTTATTTGTCTTTTAAAGTATACATACATGTATTTCAATAGTCCTTGAATATATGGCATTCTTTTTATATCATTTCTTTGCCAGGATACTTGGTTCATATATAGACATTTCATAGGTATGTTTCCTTTTTAACATATATCGTTGCAATATAGGATTTGCGTTTATATCGCCCTCGTGGCATATAAATTCATGTATATATATATGGTTCATTTGTAGTCGAGGCTAACAAGGACCTAATGGTGGAATGCTCGATGCTTGTTAATATATATATACTTTTGGTTTTTAAATGCATATATATAGGTATTCGATAGTTCAATTGATGATATACCTTCAGCATAGATTAATGCCCTAATGTTTATTGCAAGGGTTAGAGATGAAGTTAAAATACAAAATACTCTATAATTGCTATGAGTACTATAACCCTTCTTTAGTGTAGATTCACTTGTGGTTTAACAAGAGTTCAACTACATGTTCCAGAATCCTTGCTCGTAACTTCTATTTTTCTTTGGAAGTATATCTATATGTATTCCATGGTGCTTGACTAGATAACCTTAATTATAGGTCAATTATTTTGCTATGCTACTGATTTTCAAGGAGTAAGAAGAGATTTAGAGATGCTATCTATACCCTTATAAATGTTATAATGCTCATATAGAGTAGAATTACTCTTTTTCTAGCAAAAGTTTTAATGTCATATTCTAATATCTTGCTTTCTTCCTTTCTGCTGTGTACCATGTATACTTCAGTGCTGCTATAATAATTTCCTAGCATACATAAGAGCATAAAATATACCATTTGTATCTACAGGAAATGAAATACTATTAAATTATCTATGGAGACTATGTAACTTCAGATTTAAACCAATCTTGGTTTAGAGTTTCTGTAGTTTATACTCTATGGATCTCGGGTCTACAACTAAACAGAATCTGGAAGGTGAATGCCTTAAAATAGAATCTATTAAATGTAGTACTAAAATAAATCATTCCATTCCATTTGATTTTATATGTAGCCAATTCATACCATCAGAAAGTAAAATAACAAAAATTTCAGAACATACCACAACCTGCAAATGACCAACCTCCCAACCTTAGAGTCCTCTTTGTCTCCCAGGACTCACCCCCGAGCAGAGATCACCTCCTGTAATGGGATCAACCCTGTTCGTTTGTGGTTGTTTATTGCTCACATCTCCAGCATGTTTCTCAATCAGTCTAATAGAGGATGCTTTCTTTCCGTTTAGTCTAGGCTTCCATTGAATCTTCATAATGCTTTGCGTTTTCCCTGCCAAACTTTCTGTTCTTCCAACCATCTTTCATTGGGAAACTTAGATTCTTCTCAATCAAATTAATTTCTTTTCAAGGATTTCTGAAGATTTTTAGGATTTGTTGCCTTATCCATCCTCATGGATTTGGCAAGTGATCTCTAATTCTCATCTTGGTCAAAATGCACAATCATTTTATTTATTTCCTCAATTCAAATATGCAAATACATTCACACCACACTTATCCCTTGGGGTCCACCCCCTTAGGATTTAAGTTCAAATGTCTAACTTTAAAAATTCAACACACAACTTGGGGGTGTTACACTCTAGTATCAGTTCTTGATTCATATGGTAAGGTTGTTTGATTGTTTTTTAGTGTAGAAAGAAACCTTCATTGTACGTATCGGATTCCCACTTCGCTTCTCTGTGTGTTCGATCCTTAATAACTCGAGCTTGACTGTAAGATTTTTATTTATTTTATTGGCATCTCTATGTTCATTTATGTGAGTTTATATTGTCTCACGTATATATATGACTGGTTTTTTTCATCTCTAGAGTTCCCTTATCGTTTTGTGAATTATATACTATTCTCCTCTGGTAATCTATTTAACTTCTGCGATGGTTAATGGAATTATTATAGAATTTCTCAATTTAATTAAATATTAACAAATCCTTTTTCTATTTCTGTTGGACTACATACAGTTATCGACGATCTTTGGGTTTGGTTAGCATTCCATTTAAATTCTTTCTTGTTCCCTTGGTATTTAACGAGTACTTCGCTTGCCTTCCAGGTCTATTGATTTCGATTCGACTGGCTTGCTTCTCAGTTTATCCCTGGGATAAATCCTCAAGTTTTAACTCATACGTTTATCATTTTATATTGAACACACATGGATTTATGTTTATAAACGATATGGATCTGACTCAGATCCAAACATTTGGATGCTCTGTATTTTTATTTTATAACCATGAATAATGTCTCGCATTTCTATCCTAATTTCCATATGCTTTTTATTCTTTTAGAATCATCATTCTGATACCAGTTGCAAAATTATGGATTGCCACAAAATTATTTATACAATAATTAATGGTAACTTAATACCACACTGTACAACGATACGAATGGGATTTTGGCCCATTCTGCTATTTATGGTTCTAATATATCTATGTGTATACTCTGTTTAAATCTTAAGAACTATTTTTCTGAATCAATGGTTTTATACCATTATTTCGAAACCTAATCTCAAGTTTTTCCTTTTAGTGTATCCTAAGAAAGTTTATTAAGTTACTTCTATATAGAAAGATAATTCCAATAGTTCTTCTCTTTCTTCTGTGTATATCATCAATGATAATTAGAGCTTAAATAAATCTTTAAACAACAAGTCAATGTGCACTTTTCCTAGCGCATCCAGATAATATGTTATTAAACTGTAATTACCATTTTATTTCAAATAGCAGAGTTTTATGTGTCAGTATGGTATTTTTTTATCATACTTTCTAGTTTTGGTTTTCCAAGATATAATAAAGACTTTTCCCATTATGGATATATCAATGACATCTCTCTTTCTCTTATAAAACTTTAATTGTGCATAGTACCATAGAGATTGATCCTATTTATATTAGAAATTCCTTTTGTTTTATATAGCAGAATCAAGTCTCTGGATGGGATTTAATTCTCTAACTTTATAATTGCACAATGTGCATATTAATATCAGTCACGCACATAAATTAACTTTTCATTTCTATTTTGTTAAATTATTTAGTGTTACATAACTTTTCTGTCTTATAGAATTATATTATGTGTCAGAAAAGTATTTCTTCCTTAGCTCATGTTCCCCTTTAGGCAGAAGATTACAATTTGTATGCCTGCATTCCAATTTAACTCTGCAATATTTGTTCAATATTACATATTCATCAATCCTTCTAAACTCACAATTGGTTTGTCATCTTACGAATCTAATTTTTCTTAGTTCATACATAGATATATTTGTACATTTACAGAAGAAAATTAAAATTACAACTTAGATGATTTATGGGAGTAGTATATATCTCCAGATTTAAACCATTAGCAGGTTTAGAGATTCTGGATGATTTTCGCCATAATTCCTATTCCTACAACTATACATAATTGAGAGGATTAAATTCTTCTAACCAGTTATGTTAAATGTAAGGAATAATAACTTCATAATTTTGGTTTAACATAACATCTACAACGACTAACTATATTGAATAATAACAGGTATTTTAACCATTCATAAAAAATTTAGACATACCACTTCTGCAGATGACCAACCTCCCAACCTTAGATTTCTTCTATCTCCATAACTCACCCCCGAGCTGAGATCCTTTCCTAGCATAGAACAACCTCAATCTGTTCTAGAATAGCTTATTTAAGCTTATGCCCCCAAAGCCTGTTTCTAATTCTATGTCCAGAATTACAGGATGCTTTTATTCCTGTTTGCCTAGGCTTCCCTTCTTTAGGGACTTTAAAGCTTCTTTTTGCTTTTCTAGCTTTTTACCTCTTCCCAACTACTATCCACATCATTGGGGAAATTTATATTTTTCCTCAAAAATCTAAATTAAAAATAAATTCTTTCAAGGATTTTAAAAATATTTTTGGGAAAATTCTTAGCCTCTTTCCATACCTCATGGATTTGGCAAGTGATCTCAAAAATCTCATTTGGTCAACACGCACAGAAATATATTATTTATTTTTCATAGTTAAATAATTAATTACATTCACACCATAATTATCCATTGGTTTCCACTCCCCTTGGACTGAAGTTCAAATGTCAAATTTGAAAACATAAAACTAGGGGTGTTACATATTCCCCCTCTGAAAACAAACACCGTCCTCGGTGTTAACATCTAACTACTAGAGTTTATTTTGAAAATAGATATGGATATTTTTCCATCATCTCAGCTTCTATTTCCCACAGTAAAGTGCTTCCACTGCACCTTTACTCTGGCTACTATTTGATTTCTCAATTCAACTTCTTCCCGCTCCAATATTTGAAGCAGCTCTAGAAGAAACTCCCCTTCTGGTTCCACCTGTATCACATTCCAATCAACAATGTGAGAAGCATCATGTACATATATTTTTAATAACAAAACAAGAAACACATCATGAACTTTAACATGGGGTGGTAAGGCCAGCTTATAAGCCACTAGTCCCACCCTTTATAACACCTCAAAAGGCCCACAATATCTAGGAGCCAATTTTGCACAACTTCCAGCATAAAGTGTGCTCTTTTTGGGTTTAATAGGCAGGTACACATGATCACCCACTTTGAACTCTTGATGTACTCTCTTCTTATTAGCATAGTTTTTATATCGATCTTGTGTTTTCTTGATGTTTCTCTGTATTTGTTTGACAATCCTTTCCATTTCTTGTAAATTATCTGGCCCCAACACTAGCTTATCTTCAGGTTGGCTCCAACTTAAAGGAGTATGACACTTTCTCCCATAGAGTGCTTCAAATGGACTCATTTTGATGGAGGATTGAAAGTTATTGTTATAAGAAAATTTGACTAAATGCAAGTATTCTTCCCATCTTGATGGCCTATCCATCACATACATTCTCAGCATATCCTCCGAAATCTAATTTGTTCTCTCTGTTTTCCCATCCGTCTGAGGGTGATAAGAAGTACTAAAATTAAATTTAGTGCCCATGCCCCCAAACAGACCTTTCCAAAAGGCGGCAGTGATCTTAGCATCTCTATCTGAAATAATCATCTTTGGGACCCCGTGTAGCCTTACTATTTCTTTTAGGAATACATCTTCTACTTGGGCTGTCCCAAAAGTAGATTTTACAGGTATGAAGTGTGCAGCTTTTGTTAAATTTTCCACCACAACCATCACTGAGTCATGTTGGTACTTTGTTCTAGGTAACCCAGTTATGAAATCTATAGAAACAGTGTCCCATTTCCACTCTGCAATTGTCAAGGGATTTAAAAGTCCAGCTGGATGTTGATGGTCAAATTTAACTAGTTGACATTCCATGCATCTAGCTAAATATTCTGCTACATCCTTTTTCATTCCTGGCCAAAACAATTTCTTTTTCAAAGTTGTTAGCATTTTCTGATATCCAGGATGTCCTGAATATGGTTGTTTATGATATTCATCTAGGATCTCTTTTTTCAAAGACTTTAAATTGGGGATATACAATCTGTTTTTATAGTAGATCAGCCCTTTCTAGTTTTGGGTGTATTCAGCTATTTCTTTCTTCAACATTTTCACTTGTATATTCTCATAGTTTGGATCTTGGTCTGGTACCCTTTTAACTAGTTCTTCTAAATCAAAACTAGCACTACTCCCAATGCTACTTAAGTATTGGCAAGAATTTCTTCTTAGCGCATCGGCAATTTTATTTTCTTTCTCTTTGATATGTTTTATGTCCATATAAAATTCACTCAGAAAAGACAACCATCTGGCTTGTCGAGCATTCAAATCAGTTTGATAAAAGAAATACTTGAGAATAATATGATCTGTCATCAATGTAATTGTTTTCCCAAGAAGATAGTGTTGCCACATCTTCAAGGCATGAATTACAGCAGCCAATTCGAGATCATATACACTGTAATTCTGTTCATTTTTCTTAAATTTTCTAGATTCATATGTAATAACAGAATTTTCTTGCAACAACACTCCTCCCAATCCCTCTGTACATGCATCAGTACAAACAACAAACTCTTTGTCAGGATCTGCAATCTTCAGTATAGGGGCTGTAGTGAGTTTTAATTTTAGTTGCTCAAAGATGTTTTATAATTTTTCAGTCCACTCAAATTTGGTGCCTTTTCTCTGAAGTGAAGTTATGGGATATGCTATTTCAGAAAATCTTTCGACAAACCTTCGATAATAACCTGCAATTCCCATAAATGATCTCACTGCTGAAACATCCGTCGGCACCAGCCATTCTCTAATAGCCTTTATTTTCTCAGGGTCAACAGCCAATCCTTGTTTAGAAATAATATGCCCCAAGTATTGAATATTGTCTTTATAAAATTCATATTTACTGAATTTGGCATATAACTAGTTTTCCTTCAAAGTCTGCAAAACTATCCTTAAGTGTTCTTGGTGCTCTTCCTCACTTTTTGAATAGACCAGAATATAATCTATGAACACTAGTACGAATTTATCTAAGTACTTGTTCAAAACGTTGTTCATTAGGCACATAAAAGTGGCAGGGGCATTTTTCAAACCAAAAGGTAGGACTACAAATTCGTAGTGTCCATACCTGGTCCGAAAAGTTGTTTTACTAATGTCTTCCTCCTTAATTCTGATTTGGTGATAACCAGTCCTCAGATCAATCTTAGAAAATACTGAAGCCCCTCTTACTTGATAAAAAAGGTCATCTATTCTGGGCAATGGGTATCTATTTTTGATTGTCAACTTATTCAATTGACGGTAGTCAATGCACATTCTAAAGGTTCCATCCTTCTTTTTCACGAATAGCACCGGTGCTCCCCAAGGAGATACACTCGGTCTGATATAACCTTTATCCAACAATTCTGGCAATTGCATTTTCAACTCCATGAGTTTGGGGGGACTCATCTGGTAAGGTGCTCTAGAAACAGGTGTTTCCCCTGGCACCAAATCGATTGAAAATTTGATTTCTCTTTTGGGGGGGAGATGAGGAATCTCATCTGGAAAAACTTCTTTAAATTCCCTTACCACTGGCAAAGTATATAGCAGGTTTTCTTCATGTTGATGTCCTAATTCTTCAACATGTACAACATATACTTGGTATCCTTTTCTAGTTGTTCTTTTTAATTGCAAAGATGATATTTTTCTTATAGAGATTGGTTTTGGTTTTCCTTTGAGTATAAAGGTTCTCCCCTCCTCATCTATACAATGCAAAGTTTTATCCCAACAATTAATCACAGCCTTTCTCTTTTCTAACCAGTCCATTCCTATCAGCAAATCATATGAGCCTAAGGGAAAAAATTTTAAATTCACTTCTGTCTAGAAATCATTTAATTTAATTGCTGTTTGAGGTAACTTACGAGTTACTTTTCGCCTAGTGCCAGTGGCTAACTAGACCAACCAAGACTGCTGAAATTTTTCAGTTTTGAGATTGCATTTCTCTACAACTTGTGGACTAATGTAACTCAAAGAAGCACCCAGATCAATTAAAATTGTAATAGATTGGTTAGCAATCTTACCTTCCATCTCAACCATGGCAGCCTGGTGTTCTTCTTGTTGGTTCTCCAAGGCTGCACTAATAGTGGGTATATTCCTTTCTATATCATTCACTGTGGTAGCTTCTTTATCTAACATAATCATCTGAATATTTCGGTGTGGATAGTCCCTCAACAGATGAGGTTCTCCGCAACCCCAACATTTCAAGGGCTCTCACATTTTAACTGTTCCTTCCTTCTTATTATCTCCATCAATTTATTTTGAACCAACTTGGGACTGAGCAGTTTGACTTTCCTTTGGCTTGTTAAATTTCTTCCGCTGATGATCCCTACCAAAGTTCTTTAAGTAAGCTGGTTTCTGTTTCTTTCCTTTGAATTCACCCTTCTTTACCCAGCTTTTTCCATGTTCATTCTTTCCTTTAAATTGCTGGTAGCATAATCTAGCTTTCCTCACTGCCTCATCCATAGTTTTTGGATTATCAAACTCTATTTTCTCCTTATACACAGTAGGCAAGCAGTTCAAAAACCTTTGTAACTTTTCCTTCTCTTCACGAATGTAAGGAACATACCTTAACAGTTTCGTAAACTTGGTGACGAACTCATCTATGGTGAGTTGTCCCAATATGAGTTCGTGGAACTCCTTTGCTTTATCATCATAATAGCATTCGTTTAAATAGCGGTTTTTAAACTTGACTTGGAAATCTTCCCAAGTCACTATTTTTTCATCAATGGAATGAACCATTTTTGTCTCCTCCCACCACAAGGTATCCTTACCTTGCAACTGGTAGACAACCAATCTGGCCTTCAGATTGCTTTCATATTCATATACCTGAAAATACTTAATCATATTCAACATGCCTCAACATCTTCCTCCTTCTCTCCATCATAGGAGCGAGGTTTAATTTTTCATAATTCACCCTGTAATTCCTTCCTCTGTTGAGACTGATGTTTATTAGTATCATCTTCCTCAGAATCATCTGAGAAATTTCCTTTCTTCCTCTTTCCGGAACCTTCACCTTCTTGGCTATTCCGTGAGGTCAGTTCTCTTATCATCTTTTCTTGCTCTTCACTGGCTAATGACAACCTATCATTCTAGCTTCTTAGCTCAACCATATCCTATTGCAACTTATGCAACATAGCTACCAAAGGAGCATTGGGATCTGGCGTGTTATCTCTATCACCCAGATAAACATAAATTTCATCTCCTTCAGCCATTGACTTTTTAGTTCCAGTTCCACTGTACACTCAACAAAACAACATCAGTGACAAAATGTTTTTCTTTTTCAAACAAAAAACATAATTGGTACAGTGAGCACAACAACAGCCCATTTTTCTAACATGAGCTCTGATACCATTTGTAACGACTCTCATCCCACATCATACCCTCATAATTTTTTTTTTTCATGAGAACAAGTGGACATTATTCTTCAACTTATTTTAATGAATTCTCCATTAATACTTAATTATTCTCTTAGTATATTTGGTGAAAGATATTTATGGAATTGTTAATATACTGCCTTTCCCAATGTTGTCATCCCTAAGGATACCCTTCAAATTATATTCAGCTCCTCATAATTGAAAGGAAATATGTACATTTTTTTGTCCACTATATTATTACCTTTTTATTTTGGCAACTATATGTGTTAGTTTACCAATTTGTTTTTTTTTTCATACCATATATTGTATTGTAGTATTCTGACACCATCATTATATTGCTAATATTTTATACCCACTTCTCTCTGGGCATATATGTATGATCGAATCCAATTAGTTAATATACCTCTTATATATAGATGGTAGTAATTACTTTGAACTCTCACGTTGAATTCAATTTATATATATATAGATAGTGAAGAGCATAACCTTACGCTTTGATAACCCTTCATGGATTCTCAACAATTATGTCATATAATTTCGATGTGAATATAACTGAGGCAATATTTGATATTCCTCTTCCCAAGGCGAGTACACCGACGTTTTAAAGTACGCATCAAGTTCGAGTTTCATAACTTTCGAAACATATTTCATTTATGGATTTAGGATTGCGTTTACACTATGGTACTTGGTTATTAGCCCTTGATATTATTTTTATATACGATTCACTCTGAGTAGTTTCTCCAATGCATATATCTTTGGTTTGCTATTGAATTCGATGTGACTTGTTCGTGGTATGCAATGATGAAGTTGGCTCTTCGTTTGTGGATTCAACAAGCATTTTAAATTTGTTCTACGTACACATAATATAAGTCGAACTACCTCTCGGTACTGTGGGTTTATATATATTTTTTTCAGAGTTGTTGAAGCACATCACTTGAATATTTTAGTTTTTGATACGGAACAAAGGTACCCTTGGGTTTAATGAAAGATCTCACTGGATTGTCTTCGTTGTCTCCTTGATTTTAATCCCGAGATACACAAATCGATTCCAACACCGATGGGGATCTGTTGACGCGTGTATGGTTTGGATGCATTGATTCTAGCTTAGGGTTCTGGTCTTCGATGTTTATTTAGGTCCTCTGTTCTAGGGTTTGAATCTTTTTACTAGATCATTTCCACCGTAACTTTGTGGTGTTCAAAATGGAATTTACGTCCATGCTTCGAGACATCTGGTGGTTCTATGCCGATTTTTCTCTCAGCGTTCTTGAACAATGTTCAGGTATGGATACCATCATTGCCATCCATGTTATGAAATTTTACTATTGCACTTCCCATTGAGATATAGCTTTCCATCTTCAATGCGTTTTGATTTCTTGTGTAGCCTTCACAGCTGTAAGAATGCTTCGAATGGTTTCGTTTTATTGATACCTACTTACAGTGGTAGTGGTTGGTTAATTGCCACAAAATTTTGTTTAGTTTTATCTCCATGTCTAGAGTTATAGTTTTAGTAATAACGTGTTCCTCTTCTCACCCGCATATGTTAGAGAGGGTTCTCTTTATTTTTCGTTCTTTTTTTTTTGAGTGTTCTATTAACTCAACCAGTCATTCTAGTATCAATTCTTGATTCATATGATAAGGTCATTTTCTTGTTTTTAGAGTGCAGAATGAAACCTCCATTATACGTATGGGATTCCCACTTTGCTTCTCCGTCGGTTCGGTCCTTAATAACCCAAGCTTGATTGTAAGATTTGTATTTATTTCATTGGGATTTCTGATGTTCATTTATGTGAGTCTATATTGTCTCACGTATATATATGACTCTGGTTTTTTCATCTCCAGAGTTCCCTTATCGTTTTGTGAATTATATACTATCCTCCTCAGGTAATCTATTTACTTCTATCATGGTTCATGGAATGCTTATATAATTTCTCAATTTAATTAAATATTAACAAATCCTATTTCTATTTCTATTGGATTTCATACAGGTATCAACGATCTTTGGGTTTGGTCACCACTCCATTTAAATTCTTATCTATTCCCATGTAATTTAACGAGTACTTCGCTTACCTTCTAGGTCTATTGATTTTGATTCGGCTGGCTTGCTTCTAGGTTTATCCTTGGGATAAATCCTTAAGTTTCAACTCATACGTTTATCATTTTAAATTGAACGCAAATGGATTTATGTTTATAAACGATATGGATCTAACTCAGATCCAGACATTTGGATGCTCTATATTTTATTTTATAACCATGAAAAATGTCTCGCATTTCTGTCCTAATTTCCATATTCTTTTTATTCTTTTAGACTCACCATTCCGATACCAGTTGCAAAATTTTGGGTTTCCACAAAATTATTTATACCGTAAATAATGGTAACATAATACCACACTGTACAATCATACAAATGGGATTTTGTCCCATTCTACTATTTATGGTTCTAACATATTTATGTGTATATATATACTATGTTTAAAGTATTACCAACTATTTTTTTGACTCAATGGTTTTATATCATAATTTCGAAATCAAATCTCAAGTTTTTCCTTTTTGTGTATCCTAAGAAGGTTTATTAAGATACTTCTATCCAGAAAAATATTTCCAATAGTTCTTCTCTTTCTTATGTGTATATCATTAATGAGGATAAGAGCTTCAATAAATCTGCAAACAACAAGTCAATGTGCACCTTTCCTCGCGCATCCAAATAATGTGTTATTAAACTATAATTGTCATTTTATTTCAGATAGCAGATTTTTATGTGTTAGTATGGAATTTTGTTTTCATACTTTCCAGTTTTTGTTTTTCCGGGATATAATAAAGACTTTTCCCATTATGGATATATCAATGACATCTATCTTTCTCTTATAAAACTTTAATCGTGCACAGTAGCATAGACATTGATCCCATTTATATTAGAAATTCCTTTTGTATTATATAGCAGAATAAAGTCTCTGGATGGGATTTAATTCTCTAACTTTATAATTGCATAATATGCATTTTCATCTCAGACCTGTACGTAAATTAACTTTTCATTTCTATTTTGTTAAATTATTTTGTGTTACATAACTTTTTCCTCTTATAGAATTATATTGTGTGACAGAAAAGTATTTCTTCCTTAGCTCATGTTCCCCTTTAAGAAGAAGATTACAATTTGTATGTCTGCATTCCAATTTAATTCTGCAATTTTTGTTCATATTACCTAGTCATCAACCCTTCTAAATTTACAGTTGGTTTGTCATCTTATGAATCTAATTTTTTTTTAGTTCATACATACATATATCTGTACATTTACAGAAGCAAATTAAAGTTAAAACTTTAATTATTTATGGGAGTAGTATATATCTCCAAATTTAAACCATTTGCAGGTTTATATATTTTGGATGATTTTCCCCATAATTCCTATTCCTACAACTATACAAAACTGAGAGGATTAAATTATCTAAATAGTTCTGTTACATGTAAGGAATAATAACTTCAAAATTCTGGTTTAACATAACCTCTACAAAGATTAGCTATATTTCATAATAATAGGTATTTTAACCATTCATAAAAATTGTAGACATACCACTTCTGCAGATGACCAACCTCCTAACCTTAGAGTTCCTCTACCTCCAGAACTCACCGCCGAGCTGAGATCCTCTCCTAGCATAGACCAACCTCAATCTGTTCTGGAATAGCTTATTTAATCTTATGTTCCCCAAAGCCTATTTCTAATTCTACGTCCAGAATTACAGGATGCTTTTATTTCTGTTTGCCTAGGCTTCCCTTATTTAGGGACTTTAAAGCTTCTTTCTAATTTTCCAGCTTTTTACCTCTTCCAAACTACTATCCACATCATTGGGGAAATTTAGATTTTTCCTCAAAAATATAAATTAAAAATAAATTCTTTCAAGGTTTTTTTGAAAGATTTTTGGGAAAGTCATAGCCTCTTTCCATACCTCATGGATTTGGCAAGTGATCTCAAAAATCTCATTTGGTCAACATGCACAGAATTATATTATTTATTTCTCATAATTAAATAATTAATTACATTCACACCATAACTATCCATTGGGGTCCACTCCCCTTGGACTGAAGTTCAAATGTCAAATTTGAAAACATAAAACTAGGCATGTTACAGTTAGACTGCATCACCCTTCCCTCTGCATCGATCTACCTCTAAAAACTGCACTGTCCCTTCAGATCTGAATTTCTGCTTCTTTTCTAGCTTCTTTGTGCAACTAGAACCTTTAGTCTCCTACTGGTGACCCTCCTAAATCTGAAATTTCTAAATCGAACACTTATGTAGAAATTTTTACTGTTAATATAGTTATACTCCTCCTACTTGGATAAGTTATTAACTGAATAAATTTAGATTAAAATAGAAGCAAAACACATAACATATCTTCACCAATTCAGATCTAGAATAAGTTTATGTCAACATAAGAAAGTGATAGAGATATTTTCTGGACAAATAGTCCCTGGAAAAACCCAATGCGAGAAAATCGGTCTTCTGGGTATTGGAGGGTTTTATTATTAATAATTTTCTGAATACTTGTCATAGAAATGATATATATATATATATATATATAGCTCACTAGCTGAGATAGGACCAAAATAATGACTAATCCACACCCTCAAACGAGACTTACAAAAATCGGCAAAAATTAGGGCCTAGAAACCCCAGCGTTGCCCCTGAAGCCTCTGTGTCAGCCTCTGAAGCCCGTCAGACCCCCAGTGTTACTTTGGAAAGGGCTACATTACACCAGACTAGGTGATGCATTCCTTACGATGCCCCTTAAGGTGTCTGTGTAACCCCTAAGGGTTTCCTGTTGAAAAATCACACTGTCCTTGAGGGACTGTACAACACTTGTGTAGCACAGTTGATGCTCTTCTTGCAGCTGCTCTCCTGCTTCTCTACGCTACCTCTCTGTGCTTATATTTTCCTCCTGCTATTTCTACAACTTGGGATCACATCATCCCCTTGGCCTAAATTCCCCTCTCTGCAGCTGAAACACTTTTAAGAATTCTTAGCAAGCGTGCCCTAGAATCTTATCTTAGCTTCAGTGCTCTACCTATATGTGTCTCTACAAATGACCCTAAGCCATTCCTTTATACTTTTCTCATTGGGAAACCAATGACCATGATCATATCTTGAATCAATGACTAAGATTAAAAGAAATTTTGATCTGTGTGACTTAAGACAATTTCATCACATGTTTAATTAAATTCACTTTAATTATTTAAGTTTCCTAAGTTTTAACTTAGGAAATACATTAAAATAATTAATTATTTTAATATCTACTAAACCAGATGAAATTTCCCAAATCTATTTCTTGGTCTTGTAGATCAGTTGTACTCTAGTCCTTCCTCAAAATTTGGGACCTAGAGCACAACTGATGCTACCCAATTCACAAAATCTCAACAGTAAGATGACTTTTTATTTTCGTGCTCTTGAGGAAGAAATGGGTTAAAACTGGTCTCATGGTTTTGTAATTTAATATATATGGAATTTTTTTCTTCCAACTCCTTATTTCTCCATCCATACCATATGAACCATGTTGTTTATACACCATTCTATTGTTTAAGGAGTCTTTAGGATTTTTATCACGATTATGTTATTCCAACATATTTATTCAGCTATATGTTGAGGTTGTAATTTCGGAATATTGTATTGTGACATTCTGCTTTCTCATTTTGATAATGGAATACAAATAGAAATGTTTATTTGTTACATTTATATGTCTATAGATTTTTCTTCTTTATATGTAGTGCATTATTGATTTTTAAGGAAAATTGTCTCTACATTATTTTAAGGTTTTGATCACCAGTTTGGTAATTTTAATGTACACTATATTGATGAGGTTAACATTATTGGTCTGGAAGTCTCAGCAACCAAGGACCGGACCCGGGTTGGGATTCCACCGAGGCTTGGGTCTAAACCTCTGTGCATGTCTGAGCACTTATACCTCCATGATTTAACCGGTAGAATTCAGTTTTCGATACTGCATTAATTTTGTAATTACAACATGGTTCTCTATGTTTTTTTGAGGTTCTATCCTACTGTGTTTTATTGATATTCGTGTGAACAACTTATTTATATTTATATTTTTGAAAGATTTCTCTACTAAGAAAACTATTTTCCTACTATTCCTTCCTAGAGATTCTCTCTAGTTATAAAAATATTCAAATTTTTTTATCTTGAATATGCATTTATCCATAGTAAACACTACTATTCTTCCTTTAATGTTTCTAGTTCATCTTTCTAAGAATAAATAAAAAATAACACTCTCTCCTTTCTGAATTAAGATTTATATTTCAAATTAGATAAATATTAGTCCTCTAGTTTTTTCTTTTCCCTTGTTTAATCAATAAATAAACGGACTCCGCATCCTAATATAATAGAGATATTTATCTGTTTTTCACTCAAAATTTTAGATACTTACCTCAGATTTTTATTTTAACTGATGGTTCCTCCCAACAGTGAGAGAGGTTATTACATACTCTGCTTCCCCCGAGCTCCATCCAAGAGTTCTTCTGATATGAGTTAGGCCTCAAGACTCCTATCTAAACTCACTATAGGGTACAAAGCTCCACTGACTCTAGACCATCTCCCGACAACTCTCTTCTTTCTTGTTTTCAAAAACATAACCCCTTCTCTCCTTTAGGATTTCCTTATATCCTTTTGGGGAAGGTAACTTTCAAAAAAATTGTCTCAATCTTTTACTCTGGTTCTTAGAATTCTTTTACCATTCAGTTAATCTTTTCTCCATATAAATTTTATTCATAAAATATAAAATAAAATTCAAATATTACTTTTTACTAACTAATAACCATATTAGTTAATATCTTTTTATTATTCAATTTCAAATGTATTTTTAACTAAGTTAAATTAAAAATTATTTTACTCATCATGTAAAATAAAATAAAAATAAGGTGTTACATTTTACTTTTCCAAGTTCTAATTTTTTGAAATTCAAATCTTTTTAAATTAATTATATTTTTTTAAATTTGAAAATATTTATGTTTAAAATTTATTTTATTTTAAAATTTTAAAATTCAATAAATATGAAAAAAATTGATATTATTTATCGACATTAAAAAAAATTAAGTTAATTTAAAGTCAATAATTATTATAAATAATGAATTTACTCTTTTAAATAAAAAATCTCTTTATGAAAAAATATATTTAAGACTAAACCTACTATCATTAATAAAAAGTGAAGACATTTCTCACACTAAATTACAAAGTTATTAGAGTAGAATACGTCCTACTGTTATAACAAAAGTGAAACTTAATTTTTTATAATAATTATAATAAACATAGTGACATTACATGTTAGATAATATAATGAAATAATAATACCTAAAACCATGTATTGTAATTAATATATATATATATATATATATATATATATATATATATATATATATATTAAAAAATAAGAAATAAATAAAAGTCATAGTAAATTGGATAACCTATGAAAATATTTAGACACCAAAATATAAAACTATGTTATGTAAATGTTATAATATCATATGGACACTGAAACCATGTCTAGGAACCAATCATAACATGGATACTTTTATTATAGTCAAGAAAAAATAATATAATGTTGAAAAGTGTTGCATTTAGCAAACGAAAAGATTTAAAGAAGATCAATGATAGCTGTGGTAAAATTCATAAAATCTAAAGTTATTTCTCACACTATTCTCACACTAAAACATTAAACTATGTTGAATAAATATTATATTAATATTTAAAACATTAAAATATGTTGAATAAATATTATATTAATATTTTTAAAAGTATGTTATGTAAAATGTTATTAAATTAGTTTTACAATCATAACTACTAGTTTCAAGAATTATGTGCTAAAGTTTATCATTTATATCATTATGTTATATAGTTTTTTATCATTGTATTGATGTTATTCCCACTCTAAAAATTGTTATCTAATTTTTAATTTATTTAGAAGAATTTAAATTAACTATTTTGGACATATAATTCTTGATTTATTTAGAAAAATTTAAATTAAATATTTTGTATATAATTGATTTATTCTTAATATCGATCTTTATATTAAGTTCCAGATATCGAGTTTTACTATTTTTATTATTATGTTAATATTGTTTATATTAATTAGCTAGTGATTTTATTGGTTGGTTATCGCTTTTAATAATGATGTCATTTATTTCTTATATCTACCAAAGACGCCTACTTTTAAAAATCGTCTCTGTTGTGTATTTGTTATATTGTGAAAGTGGTTCTCTTTTTTCTTAATGTGGTTCTGTCCAGCCAAATATATGGACACATTCACTACAAAGGATCGTTTCATGTCTTCTCATTAACCGAACCTAACCGGAGAATTGACTCCATGATAGGTCATTAACAATGTTTTTAAATGATAGAAATTTGACAAATTGAGCTAACTCTTTAAGATAAAAGGGGTTTTCTCATAGGATAAGATTCTGTTTCATTTTTCTCTATCATTCTAGAGTATAAATTTACCTTTATTTATATCTTGATGCTAATTGGTTATTTGTTACACTAATTGGTTATTTGTTACATAACATGTGGTATAAAAATATTATGATTGTTGATTTATGGTATAAAAATGAAACATATTGAAAATTTTATACTATAATTTGATTTGTGTAAATCTTGAGGAAACAAATTATTTAAAAATCTCTACTGACATGATGCGGTAATTGTGGTAAAACATTCATATTTCGGTTCAATATACATTTTAAATTTCAGTGTAGAAGTGATTATTTTATTTTAGCCTAAAGCTAGTCTCAAATAGCAGTTATTTGTAAAATAATCATATTTAATTCTAAAAATATCAAAATTGAGTGACGCAAATTGTATCAAATATAGTATAATATTGCAAGTCAAAATTTTATAAGGGTATTTAAAGAATTGAACATGTGGCTTTTTATGCAATTTAATTCTTACCTAATTTGTATGCAATTTAATTCTTACATAAAAGCCAAAATTAATAAGTTTTTGAGAGTAACAATATATTTTTCTTATTTTATTCAAAATTCATAGAAGGCATATCATTCTATCAAATAGAAATATTTAGACATAAAAGTGTAGGAAATTTACAACATATTAAGTGTAAGGTTGACCTATAGCATAATCACCAAATAAAGGTTTTAAAAATTAGATATTAAATTGGAACTTACATGATTTTCTTTTGAATATCTATTGAAATTCAATATATATATATATATATATATATATATATATATATATATTCTCACATGATAGGTGTGTGATTGTGGAAGAATTTCTACACTTCCTAAACCCAAATAGAACCTATCTATAAACACCAAAGAATGTGAATACTTAGAAAATTACGTATCCTAATTGAGGATCAAATTTAATGACATGGATTATAATTTTTTGAAAAAGTTTGATTCGGAACACTCACATAAATGCTTCAAAAAAATATTTGATTGACCAAAATATTAAAATGTGTATGGATCGAAAGACGGAAGTTCAGGATAAAATGTAGAAGTTAATAACTTAATGGTGGAACAATAAATTATATTGAATCCATGCTATTATATATTCTGATAAAACGAAATCTTGAAAATAACAAGAACAAAAATTTTCAAAACCAAATCCGGATTTAATGACATGGATTATAATTTTTTGAAAAAGTTTGATTTGGAACACTCACATAAATCCTTCAAAAAAATATTTGATGGACCAAAATATCAAAATGTGTATGGATCGAAAGAAGGTAGTTCAGGATAAAAGGTAAAAGTTAATAACTTAAAGGTGGAACAACAAATTATATTGAATCCATGCTATTATATATTCTGATAAAACGAAATCTTGAAAATAACAAGAACAAAATTTTTCAAAACCAAATCCGGTAACAGAAATACTTTAACACATTTAATTAACAAAAATATTTAATCAAAACCACAATGTGTCATCACTGTACGATCCATATCAAAAGAATTCGAATTAAGGCCAAGAAACTAGTTAGTTCCCAATATCAACATGACGACGTTAAACGTTAAATATCATATGAGATGGTTGTTCCATATTGATAGATTCTATTATTTACACGAAATTCTAGCTTTACCGATGGAAATCCTTGCAAACTCATATTTCAAACCTAATTAGTTTTCGTGGTACCAATTTCATATTAAAAAATTAATTATATTTTCTCTTTGTCTATTTTACAAATGAATTGGTAGAATATTATGGTGATATTAAGAGCAACATCTTTTTTTGGTAAATTGGTAGATATATAATAAAGAGATCTAATTATAGATAACGTTCAACAATTTGAAAAGATTATTCCTATGATATACAAGTGTAACATCTCCAATTTTGTTTCTTTTTTATACTTTCTCACTGATTGACCATCACATTTCTCCTTAACACATTGTCCCAATGACACCTTTTCTATAGCTATAGGGATCTTATTACATTTAAATCTTAGTCATAATTAGCATGGTTAAAAATTTTCCCCATATAAATTAACCCATCCCTTAACTCTACTATACCATTATATCTCACTCATCTCTAATGTAGCCTTCTACCTTAATGATCTTTATTCTATCCCCTACTCTAAATATTTAAACTATAGCCTTAATTAAACATATTTCAAAACTTATATTAATATAAAGATACCCCTATACCAACTACATAGGACATGTCTACATATCGTTTTGGAATTTTAAAGCTAAGTGTGTTTGTTTAATTTTTCCACTATAGTTGCATTTCGAATGCCCACCTGCTGGCCTGTACAATCTGGTGGTCTCACATGGCCCTCCCACACATACCAAGGTTCCACATGGACATTGGAGATCAGGCTAAGTTGAATGAACGATTACAACGTGTTGTGAAAACCCTAAGGGTTTTTCCGTACCTGCTTTACGTCTCATTTCAACATTTTGCTGTGAGTGAGGCATGTCTATCACTTTGGAGCTTTTCCTCCATGGTCGACCTGCAAGTATGTTTCTAAAGGCTTTTTGCACTTTACTCCTCCATTTTTTTCGTAGCTGGAACTCTAACTCCAAGCACGACCAACAAGAATGTTTTCCTAAAACTCCAATAGGTGAATTGCTCCACTGTTTTTGTGAGGATTCGAATTTAACTTGATAACAGGTCGAGCTATGTCTCCAAGCCCTCACAAGTAATGTATTAATGCGTTTTTCTTTCAGTTGAATATTTTATCCATTTAATGTTTGTTTGCTAATAAGTTCTGGTTGATTCTGCAGGAAGGATACACACTAAAGTCAACTGGTTATTCAAATTCCTTCATGTAAATAGAGGTTTTCTATAACTCTAATTTACTCATGGTTTTACATTTGTTTTTATCTCTCTGCTCGAGGTTTTTGTGTTTATTTGCAGAGCGATGTCATTTGTCCTCTGTATCAAGATGTGAAGAGACTACCTCCTCTTCTCTCCATTGTGACGACCCACCTTTAGCACTCTGGCCCTTCACATTGCAGAAAAAAGGTAAGCCCCTTTTGTATTCCCACATGGGTTCTATAATTTCTCTCTATTTTCCTTCAGAATATATGGGTTTTTGTGAATAGCAGAAATGTTGTGTTTGTATTTTGATTTTGTTTCCTACCATTATCCCAATTTTCTCGGTTTTAGGCATATAAGAAATTATCATTCTAATTTTTGGTTTTTGGGTACATCTGTAGCTATATTATGATGATTTTTTTGTGTTTCGCATTCAAATTGAATGGATCCTATTTTTTGTATGAATCCTCCATCTAGCAAGTATTTTTTTTTTTACTTTTCGTGCTATTTGAAATTTATTTATCCCGCATTTATCTTTATCCTCTTGGCGTGAGGATTTCCATTTTGTCCCTTTCAGATTTAAAATTATGGAATTACGATTTCGAACTTTCAGTTCTTATTTAGATTTGGGCAATTCGCTATCCAATGCCCACACTGCCATAGTTGAGTTTCAATTATCTCATATTTTTGTATACATAGCCCTTTCTCTGTCAAAACCACTTAGTAATTTCATTATGCTACATGATTGATTTTATGCCTTTAGCATGACTCGGCCCAATGTGGCTCTGTATAACCTGGTATATGTGATTCTTAGAGTAAGAGCAACTCTATTGATTTGTTTATTTAATCATTGCTTTCGTACCATAATTTTGGCTACGTTGTTTAAAGAGAGATATGGGTTTTGTCTCCATGACCCCATGACTTAATTTGATATCAGTGTGAGGTTCAATATAAAATGATTCAATGTATAACTTAGGTTATCAATTGATTAATGCAATTGATGCCTTTGTTTTCATTCAAGCACTTTTGTTACTATGCTTACCCATAATTGGTGTTTTTATTTTGAAATATGATCTCTGTGGGTGGCCACAACAAATCTTTGTCATGTACATTGACCACTAGCTATATTACAGAGACCCTTATATTTTTCAGATTTTATTAAATAGTTTTTTTACTATTACATTTATAATTTGTAACTCTTGAAATTCTTTGTTTCTTGATAATATAGCATACTACCTAGATATTAGACATTCTTCGTCTTGTATATTCATACAACTGAATTGTATTATTTTAGTACTATGTGAGGCTTATCCTCAATTCCTTAATGTAATTATTTGGTTTCCAATTTATAACCATACTCTGTATTAACTTAGTTTCTGAGTTTCACAACTAGAAATTTCTGAGTTATATACTTTTTTAATTTATTCTTATGTTCATGATTTTAACTCACAATCCTTAGACCTCTATGAGTTGTGGCTTAGCAATATTTGTTTATAATTTGACATCGAAGATATTGGGTTTCTCTCACTTGTACAGTTCATAATAACTGCATTAATAATTCTGGTAATTCCTCTTACCTTTATGTTTCTTACGAAATATGTGTAATCATGTGTTGAGGCTCTTCCCCTTAAGGTAATACACAATATTTTAACACAGCCACAATCATTAGTCAACTTCATTTATTACATACTGCTGTACATAATTTTTTATTTTATAATTCCTTAATTTCTGTATTATTTTCAATTCATTTGTTGGGTATTAATATGGGTAATCGTCACCCAGGTAACCACGGTTTCTCAGATCTGAGCAATTTATCCATAATTTGACATCCCCCACTCTTCATATTAGTCCATCTTATTCAAACATTATCTAGTCCATGTTTATAATTTTTCGTTATACATGTTTAAAGAACATTGTTTACAACATTCTCCATCTCTATTTGCAAGTGAAGAAGACAACGATGAGGAAGTATACTCAGGTAATCACTTATCATTACTCCTCATTACTTGTAATTACTTATCATTGTTTATCTTCATGTATTGACAATATAATCACTTTCTATTAGTCAATTGAATTGTTTTCTAATTCTTGCCTAATCTTTTGCAAGTTTTCTCTTATCATATTTTTATTGAGTTGCATGCCTCAGCTACCTCCTTCCCAGTGCATGCTTATAATTTTATATTTTCCTTCTCAAGTCGGTTACCTACTATTCCATCATGGCAGTTCTGGCACTTAGTTTAGTCTAGTAATTTTAGAGGTTATGTGTCAAGGCCATTCTTGGTCTTTGACCGTAACTTGGTTTGATGTAATTATTTCTCAATTTCAACTAGTCACACACACACACACACATATATGGCAGTGCGATTCTCATTGATCTATGATATTTGTTGTACTTAGACAGTTATTTATTAAATAGTTGGACTTCTGAGTTATCCTATTCATGTAACTACTTCAAATTATCAGAGATGTAATGCTTGTTTTGGTTTTCCTTTATTTAATATAATATCATTATTTTCAAGAATTTTCTTGATTATATCATGTTGGCCCACTTGGTGATTTCTTAGGAGATGTTGCATATGTAAATATTTTACTTCTACATGTATTCATACTTTCTAGTACTTGCTGGCATAAATACTTTATTGCAATTCACCTATGGATTTCTACATAGTAATATTTATCAGAGTATAACCCCCTTGGGTTTATAATTTCACAGAATCTTATTTGTGTTTGTTTTTCAGTAACTTAGTCTATGTAAGAAAAACAGAGTCTTCACTCTATTTAATTATAGAGAGGACAATTTACAATACACATGACTGAGGACAAAGTACAATATACTAGAATAATTACTGAATGTGTTATTAACTTATTTGCATGGCAGAAGTACATAATAGGACTTGAACCTTTTGTCTAATAAGATATGTAATGGAAACATATATAACCTATCATCATAATAAAAATTCATATCTTCAAATTCAAATTTTTCCTAATACTTTAGACCATTATTCTTATGTAGACACTTATTTAACATCAGAAATTTAATATAAAACCGTAATATATAACATACCAATGTGTAAAGACGAATTTTCCTCCCAACCACAATCTTCTCCTCAGAGTTCTCTCACAACCAGAGACCAATATTCCCTAGTGTTCACAACCTCTTGTCAAACTAGTGATGGCATTTTTAAGCCTTCTTTCCCTCAAAAAGTTTCCATAACAAGGTCTTGTTATTATGCGCTGCTATTTCCCATAGCCTAGGTTTTTTTTTCCACAAAATATTACTTTAAAACTTGTTTCTCCTCAGCAAATTTTTTCTTACCTCGTACTAGTAACTTTCCCCTTTACTGAGGATTTTTATTAGATATTTTTCTCCAATCTAATTAAATTATTTATTTATTTTTCTCCAAGAATTTTCTGCAGAATTTTGGGAAAGTTTGAAATTGTATTCCATCTTCATGGATAATAATTTCCTGTTCTAAATTACTTTGTATTTAAAACATTAACATATATTTCATAAATAATTATTAATTTAATATAATTATTTCCATAACATAATTGTTCCATAGGTCCACCGAGACCTTGTCTTATTTTCACAACATAAAAGTTGTAAATCAAGGGTATTACATAGCCCCCCCGCTAAAACAAAAACATCGTCCTTAGTGTTAACAGATAAATATGTTTATTATTTGAACAATGTTGGGTACACTTCCTTCATACTTTTTTCCCATTCCCAGGTAGCTTCTTTAGGTGTAAAGTGCTTCCACTGCACTTTCAATTGGGCTACTACTCTATTCTAGAGCACGATTTCTTCTCGTTCCAATATATAAAGAGGTTATTGGAGAAAGCCCCCTTATGTTTCCACCTGTATAAAATTTCATTCAACCACTTGATCATGATTATGAACATATTTCTTCAACACTGCTACATGAAAAACATTATGAACTTTAATATGACTAGGTAGAACCAACGTATAGGGTATTGGGTCCACTCATTCCAAAACTTCAAAGGGCCCACAATATCAAGATGCTAACTTATCACAATTGCTGGTATGCAAAGTACTCTTGCGTGGTTTGATCCTTAAATACACATGATCTCCAATCTTAAATTCCCTATAAATTCTTTTCTTATCTGCACAACTCTTCCGACGGTCTTGAGTTTCCTTGATGTTCTATTGAATTTGTTTTACTGTTTGTTCCATATCATATAGTGCTTCAAATCCAAGTACTTGTTTATCCTTTGGTTTAATCCAACTAAGTGGAGTATGGCATTTACTGCCATATAAAGCTTCAAATGGACTCATTGGTAATTGTTGCTGTAAGCAAATTATGCCAAATTCATAAACTCCTCCCATTTGGCAGGTATTTCCATTACATGCATGTGAATCATGTCCTCTAATATTTGGTTTGTCATTTTGGTCTGCCCATCTCTCTGAGGATGATAAGTTGTGTTAAAGTTCATCTTTGTTCCCATTCCTCCAAACAATATTTTCCAGAATGCAGAGGTAAATTTTTCATCCCTATCAAAGATAATCATCTTTGGTATTCCGTGAAGTTTAAATTTTTCCTTTATAAAAAATTTGGCCACTTGTGTTGTCCCAACAATGGACTGTACTGGAATAAAATGTGTTTCCTTGGCTAATGTATCCACCACCACTATAATGGAGTCATGCTCGTATTTGGTACGTGGTAGTCTAGTGATAAAATCAATGGATACCACTTCCCACTTCCATTACAGAATTGGAAGAGGGTTCAGTAAACCTACAGGATGTTTATGATCTTCCTTAACCTATTGGCACTCCAAAAAATTTTCCAAGTAATCAGCTATTTCATTATTCATTCCCGACCAAAACATACTTTTTCGCAATGTTGTCACGATATTTTGGTAACCTAGTTGATGTGAACAAGGTATCTTATGGTATTGATATAAAATCATATATTTCAAGGTATATAAATTTGGAATATACAACCTCTACTTATAACTTATTAATCCTTTCAGATTCATGGTGTATGCTGGAATTTCAGCTTCCTGCAATTTTCCCTACAATTTCAAATATTAGGAATCTTGTGACCATAGTTCTTGTATTTGTTCCTTCACATCAAATTTCCCACTACTACCTTTGTAAGAAAATAATTGATGGGAATGTCTACTTAAGGCATCAACAATTCGGTTTTCATTTCCTTTAATGTGTTTGATTGCAATATCAAATTCGCTAAGGAAAGCTAACCATCCTGCTTGCCTTTCATTGAAATCCAGCTAACTAAAGAAATATTTTAGACTGATATGATCAACCATTAACAAAATTTCTTACCCAATAGGTAGTGTCGCCACATTTTTAATGCATGTATGGAAACAGTTAATTCCATGTCATAAACTGCATAATTTTTCTCATGTTTCTTCCGTTTTCTAGACTCATAGGCTATCACTGGATTATCTTGTAGCAATACTCCTCCCAATCCTTTTATGCAAGCATTAGTACACACACAAAATTCCTCTGTTGCATTAAAAAATTTTAAGATAAGTGTAGTAGTTAGTTTTTTTTTCAACTGCTCAAATCTCTCTTGGCACTTCGATGTCCATTCAAACTTCACACCTTTCTTTGAAAAGAGGTAATAGGATAAGCCAATGCAAAAAATGCTTCTACAAATGTGTGGTAATATCCAACGATACCCATGAATGAAGGTATTATTGTTATATATGTGAGTATAGGAAAATTTAAATTTTCTTGTACATTTTCTGGATCTACTACCATCCTTTCCTTGGAAGTAACATGTCCCAGATATTGAATCTTGGGTTTGTAAAACTCACACTTGCTTATTTTTTCATACAATTGGTGTTCTCTAATTGTTTGAAGAACTATTAGAAGATGGTCCTGGTGTTCCTCTTTGTTCTTAGACTACACCAGAATATCATCAATGAAGACTAGCACAAACTTATCCAGATATTTGTGTAGACCACTGTTCATGAGACACATGAAAATAGTAGGGAAGTTTTTGTGTCCAAAGGGCAGAAATTTGAAATTGTAATGTCCATACCGATCTCACAAATTTGTTTTATGTATGCCTTTTTCTTTAATGTGAATCTGGTGATAACCAGATCTCAAGTCAATTTTTGAGAATACAGTCACGCCCCCTTTCTTGATCAATCAAATCATCTATTCTTGGGAGGGTATACCGATTCTTGATGTTTAACTTTTTTAATTTTCTATAGTCTATGCACATATTGAGGGTTCCATCCTTCTTCTTGAGAAATAAAATGGGTGCTCCCCATCGAGACACGCTTGGTTAGATATACCCCTTGTTTAGTAGTTCCTACAGCTAAATTTTAATCTCTAACAGTTCAAGGGTGCTCATTCTATATGGGGCTAGGGAAACTGGGGTAGCCCTTGGTACCAACTCAATAGAAAATTCAATCTCTCTCTGAGGGGAAAGTTGATGAAATTCTTCAGGAAATACATCCTGGAAGTCCTTAATCACCGGTAAATTTTCTACCATTTTATTTTCTGCTTGTAATTCCAAATCTCCAATTTGGACAGCATACACTTGACAACCATTCCTTACTATCTGCTTCAGCTATAATGAAAAAAATTGTCAAACAGACACGGGCTTTTGTTTTCCTCTTACCACCACTTACTTTCCTGGTGCATTAATACAATCTACTATTTTTTCCAAACAATTTACTACTGATTTCTACTATTCCAACCAATCCATACCAACTAGGAGGTCATACAATCCTAAGGGAGCGATATTAAAATTTGAATCTTTGATGTACCCGTTTAAGTTTACAGGATACTTTTGCAATTTATGGGTGACTTTCCATTTGGTTCTTGTAGTCAACTGCACTAGCCAAGAGTGATGAAATTTTTCTATTTCCAATTTACATTTCTTCACTATGTGTGAAATAATATAACTTAAACTAGATCCAGGTTCAATTAAAATAGACACAGGTTGGTCAGAAATGATACTTTCAATTTTGATCATAGTTGATTGATGTTCAGATTATCGGTCTTCCAATGTAGCACTAATTCGAGGAATGTTTCAGGAAACATCATTCACTCTAGCTGCCTACCATATTGCTTGAATGTTCTGAGTAGCACAAGTGTTGTGTGATAAATCCCGCAACATGTGATTCTCACTACATCCCCATCATTTCAAATTTTCTTTGGTTTTTACCACAATATGTCACTTTTTTCCCCTTCCATAGGCTTGGAACCTGTGTAAGAATGGGTTTTATGATTTTCTCCACCTTTATTGAACTTTTTTCGTTGGTGGTTTCTTCCAAAATTCCCCAGATAAGTTGGTTTGGGTATTTTTGAACTTTCTTCTGCCTCCCCTTTGTCCTTATTCTACCAAATTTTCAATTAATCATTCCTACCCTTAAATTGTTGGTAGCATAATCATGGCTTCCAAACAATATCATCCATAGTCTTTGCATTGTTAATCTCAATTATTTATTTTTAAATAGTGGGTAAACAATTTACAAATGATTGTAACTTCATTTTCTTTTCTCTTATGTATGGTACATAGAGAAGTAAATTTGTGAACTTCGTCACAAATTCACCAATGGTGAGTTGTCCTTGCTTTATCTTAGGAAATTCCTTTCCTTTGTCATCATAATACCTTTCATTGAGGTATCGAGATTTAAATTTCATCACAAATTCTTCCCATGAAGTCGTCTTTTCATTTAGCAAGTGTATGACTTTGGTCTCATCCCAAAAAAGTGTGGCTTTACCTTACATTTGGTAAACTTCCAGCCTTGGTTTTATATTACTTCCATACTCATATACTTGAAACTATTTTACCTTATTCAATAGCCAAGCTTCTGCATCCTCTTCCTTCTCCATGTCAAATTTTGGAGGCTTGATCTTGCGGAATTCCCCCCACAACTCTCTCTTATTTTTTTTATTTAGAGTCTGCTTTGCTGGACTCTTCCCCACTCTTAGACCTCTCTGAGTTGCATTATGTTTCTTTTATCTTCTTCTCTTACTATCCCTCTTAATGGCTATATCTTGATGTTAATTCCCTTATCAACCTCTCTTGTTCGTCACTAGCTTGTAGTAAACGTTCATTGCTAGTTCTTAGCTGAAACATTTCCTACTGCAAACTTTTGATAATTTAAAGAATCTAGGCATTCGGATCTATTGGGGCATCCCCATCCCCTAGCTCCACATACAAATATTTTGTGTCAGACATCACAACAGTTGCAATTATATGTGCCCTTTATATCTGATGTACAAAAAAAAAATAGGATTCATAAAACATAATATGTAATTGTTTCATAATTCATTAATCATAAATTAAACTTTTTGAAAAAAAAGAATTTTTCATGTTTTGGGACCCATAAGCCCAATGTTTTAACTTGGCTTTGATACCACTTGTAACATCTCCAATTTTTTATTTTTTTAATCCTTTCTCAGTGATTGACCATCACATTTCTCCTTAACACCTTCTCCCGATGACATCTATGCTATGGCTATAGGGATCTTATTACATTTAAACCTTAGTCATAATTAACATGGTTAAAAATGTTCCCCATATAAATGAACCCATCCCTTAACTCTACTATACCATTATATTTCACTCATCTCTAACGTAGACTTCTACCTTAATGATATTTATTCTAATCCACTACTCTAACTATTTAAACTATAGCCTTAATGAAAAATATTTCAAACCTTATATTAATATAAATATACCCCTATATCAACTACATAGGACATGTCTACATATGCATATGGTTTCGAATTTTTGAAGGTAAGTAGGTTTGTTTGATGTTGCCACTATAGTTTTATTTCGAATTTATTTAGCATGCCCCACCTGCTGACTTATCCAATCCACTGGTATCCATGTGGCAAGGATCACATGCCCTCACATGCCCCTACCACACCTACCGAGGTTTCACATGGACGCTGGAGATGAAGCTATGTTGAATAAATGGTTATGATGCATTATGAAAACCATAAGTATTTTTCCCTACCTTCTTTGGCTCTCATTTCGACATTTTTCTGTGAGTGAGGTGGTCATATGTCTCTCTAGAGCTTTTCCTCCATGGCCAAATTGCAAGTATATTTATAAAGGTTTTTTCACTTGATTCCTTCATTTTTTTTGTAGCTAGAACTCTACCTTTAAGCACGACTAACAAGAATGTTTTCCCAAAACTCCTGTGTGTGAATTCCTCCATTTTTTTCGTGAGGATTGGGATTTAACTTGATACCAGGCTGAGCTATGTCTCCAAGCCCTTCCACGTAATGTATTAATGTGTTTTTCATTAATTTGAATATTTTGGCCATTTTAATGTTTGTTTTCTAATAACTTCTAATTGATTTTGCAGGAAGGATACACAACGAAGTCGACTGCTTATTCGACTTCTTTCAGGTAAATAGAGGCTATCTATACCTCTAATTTTGTCATGGTTTTACATTTTTTTTATCTCTCTGCTTATGGATTTTGTGTTTCTTTGTAGAGTGGCGTTTGTTGTCCTCTGTATGAAGTTGTGAAATGACTACCTCCTCTTCTTTGCATTGGGACGACCCACCTTCAACCTGTTGGCCCTTAACATTATGGAAAAAGGCAAGCCCCTTTCATATTCCCTCATGGACTCTATAATTTCTCTCATTTTCACTTCATAATATATGGGTTTTTTTTTTAATAGAAGAAATGTCGGGTTTGTATTTTGATTTCGTTTCCTACCCTTATCCCAATTTTCTAGGTTTTAGGCATATAAGAAATTATCATTCTAATTTTTGGTTTTTGGGTACCCCTCTACCCAAATTCTGATGATTTTTCTACGTTTTTCATTCAAATTGAATGGCTTGTATATTTTATATAGGTCCTCCATTTAGAAAATATTATTTTTTTGAATTTCTATGCTATTCGAAATTTATTTATTCCACGTTTATATTTATGTTGTTGGTGTGAAGATTTCCATCTAAGCCCTTTCAGATTTAACATTATTGTATTGGGGATTCCAACTTTCAGTTTGTGGTTTTGATTTTGGCACGTCCATGTTGAATGGCCATGCTGCCATAGTTGAGTTTCAATTATCTCATACTTTTGTATACATAAAAATTTCCTTGCCAAAACCCCTCTATAATTTCATTATGCTACAGGATTGATTTTATGCCCTTGGCATGAGTTGGCCCAATGTGGCTCTGTATCACCTGGTTAGTGTGATTCTTAGAGTAATCATGAATCTATTGATTTTTTTATTTAATAATTTCTTTTGTACCAAAATTTCGGTTACACTATTTAAAGAGAGATCTAGGTTTTACCTGCATGAACCCATGACTTAATTTGATATCACTATGAGGTTTAGTATCAAATGATTCAATGCATAACTTAAGTTCTTTATTTATTAATACATATTATCCATTTTTTTCATTCGAGAACTTTGGCCACTATGCTTACCTAGAATTGGGGATTTTATTTTGAAATATGATCTCTGTGGTAGCCACACCAATTCTCTGTCATGTACATTGACCACTAGTTGTATTACAAGGACCCTTATATTTTTGAGATTTTATTATAGTTGTTTTACTATTACATTTATAATGTGTAACTCTTGAAATTATTTATTTCCTGATTTGATAACGTACCACCCAGATCTTAGAAATTCTTGGTCTTGTATATTAATATAGCTGAATCGTATTAGTTTAGTACTGCATGAGGCCTATTCGCAGTTCCTCATTTTAATTATTGGGTTTCCAGTTTGTAACTCTACTATGTATTAACTCAATTTCTGAGTTTCACACCTATAAATTTCTGAGTTGTATAATAGTTTGATTTATTCTTTTTTTCATGATTTTATCTCACAAGCCTTAGACCTCTGTGAGTTATGGCTTAGATATATTTTTTTATAATTACACATAGAAAATATTGGGTTTCTCTCTTGTATGGTCCATAATAGCTATGTTAACAATTCTTGCATTTCATCTTACCTTTAAGCCACTTATGAAATATGCATAATTATCTGTTGGCGTTCTACGCCTTAAATTAATAGGAAATCTCTTAACGTAGACCCAATCATCAGTCAGCTTAATTTATTATATACTTCTCTACATAAATTTTTACATTATAATTCTTTAACTTTTGTATTTTTTTCAATTCATTTGTTGGGTTTTAATATGGGTAATCATCACCTAGGTTACCTTAGTTTCTCAGATCTAGGCACATGATCCATAAGCTGACATCCTCCCCTCTTTAGGTTAGTCCCAATTATTCAAAAATTTTCTAGTTCATGTTTACAGTTTTCCATTATACATGTTGAAACAACATTATTTAAGTCATTCTACATCAGTGTGTGCAAGTGAAAAAGACAACGATGGGGCAGTATACTTAAGTAATTCCTTATCATTACTCATAATTACATGCAATTAATTATCATTATTTAACTTCATGTATTAACAATATAATTACTTTCTATTATTCAATTGATTTTTTTTGTAATTTTTAACTTATATTTTGCAGGTTTTCTCTAATGATATTTTTATTGAGATGTGTGCCTCAACTACCTCCTTTCCAGCGCATGCTTACAATTTTATATTTTCCTTCTCAGGTTAGTTACTTGTTGTTCCATCATGGATCTTTTCACACTTAGTTTAGTCCAGTACTTTTAGAGGTTATGCTTCAAGGCCATGCTTGGTATTTTACCATAACTTGGTTTGACGTAATTATCTCTAAATTTCAACTAGTCACAAAGATATATGTATGACAGTGAGATTTTCACTGATCTCTGATATTTTCTCTACTTAGAGAGTTATTTATTTAATAGTTGGAATTAGGAGTTATCCTATTCATGTAACTTATTCAAATTTTTAGAGATGTAATGCTTCTTTTGGTTTTCCATTATTTAATATAATATCAGAATTTTCCATAATTTTCTTGATTATATAATGCTTTCCCACTTGGTGTTTTCTTAGATGCATATGTAAATATTTTACTTCTACATGTATTCATACTTCTAGTACTTTTTGGCTGAAATAAATTACTGTAGTTCACCTATGCATTTATACATAGTCATATTTATCAGAGTGTAACCCCCTTGGGTTTATAATTTCACATAATCTATTTTTTGTCTGCTTTCTGCAACTTAGTCTGTGTAATAAAAATGGAGTCTTCATTGTATTTAATTACAGAGAGGACATTGTACAATAAACTTGACTAATTACTCAATATATTATTAACTTAACTTCATGCCAATATTACATAGTAAGAAATAAATCTTTTGTCTAATAAGATATGTAATGGAAACGCATATAAAATATCATCATAATACAAATTCATATCGTCAAAGTCGAATTTTTCTTATTACTTTAGACCGGTATTCTTATATAGACACTTCTTTAACATCAACATTTTAATAGAAAAACACAGTGTATAACATACCAATGTGTAAAGACGAATTTTCCTCGCAACCACGAACTTCTCCTCAAATATCGCCAATGAGAAAAGACCAATATTCCCATTGTTGACAACCTTTTGTCACACTAGTGATGGATATTTTAAGCCTTGTTTCACTCATGAATTTTCCATAATGATGTCTTGTTATTATAGGATTTTGTTTCTCATAGCCGAGGCTTTTCATTTGTTTTTTCAAAAAAAGATTACTTTAAAACTTCCTTTTCCTCAGCACATTTTTTCTTACCTCTTCCGAGTAAATTTTCGCTTTACTTGTGATTTTTATTAGATATTTTTCTCCCATATAATTAAATTATTTATTTATTTTTCTCTAAGAATTGTCTAGAAAATTCTGGGAAAGTTTGAAATTCTATTCCATCCTCATGGATAAGAATTTCCTGATCTCAATTACTTTTTCTTTACAACATTAACATCTCTTTTATAATAAATTATTAATTTAACATAATTTTGTCCAAAACATAATTTTTCCATATCTCTACCTAGACCTTGGCCTTATTTGCACAACATAAAAGTTGTAAATCATAGGTATTACAACAATATTTCATAAAATAAGTTATTATAGGTATTTATGATTATTTTAAAGGGGACCATTCAACAAAATATGCATATATTCCACCAAAATCTCTCGAACATTATTTTATTGTGAAGGAAGGTTGAAATGAAAAATATGGCTACCAAAATTAGGGTTGTTAACAACTATAGAGAGCACCACGTTCCCACTCCTAAATTCGCTTAACCTAAATTTTTTGCACCCCCTTAAATGGGTGAATGAAGATAATTAGTACTATGTTTCATTTCTCATATAAATTATAGGAAGGTCCATAAGCAGAATTCAATGGAATGAGTTGATATGCACTTTGAAGAGGATGAATATCAATAACTATACAACTTTCAAAAGATTTATAAGTACAAGAGAGTAGTCTAACCATATCATATAATTCAGTGGCTAGAAAAAAAATCCTTAAACTGTCAAAATATAATCATATATCATAAATAAATAAAAGGTAATATTGTTGATGTGACAAACCTTTTATTCTCCCAATTTGTAGTTCCATTTAGAAGTTGTAATGTTGGGCTAGCGACATTAATGGGAGGACTTAAAAATATATGGGCTGATGTAGCATTTAATTTTATTAATAGTAAACATAAAAAAGAACTCTCAAGCTAATGGAAGGGGGATACACAACATAATTTGATGCCTTAAGAGGATAATTTCCTTGATTTGATTTTCCCTTTTCATGAGATCATTAATATTCCCAAGAAGCTTTTAGAAAGAGGTTGGGAAGATGAAGAGCCAAGATGTGACTATAAAATTAGGAGGGAGGATCAGTCAATAGGTTCTCATTCCTTTATATTTTCAACTTATTTGATTTTCTCCCTCATACGTTCTTTTCCATTTCACTCAAAATTTTTAATTTGAAAGAGAGTTGGTGGAAAAACCTAGAGATTTTCAAACATATGGACTCATTCAGAGGTGTCACTAATGGCTTATGACATAAGGATTTAATGAATTACATCACTTTATCTTTTGAATATATGGCCTTGAGGATGGTGAATGGTATTTTTTTAGTTTGGCATATAGAACAATAAAGAGGGGAGGGTCGAGCAATTGTAGAGGTCAAAGAAAGCGTCCCTTATATTGTGCAGACCAGCATGGTACTATTATGAATGCCTCTGAGCGTGCTCAAATATGGAAACGATGAATACTAATGTTTTTTCATTTGAAGGATATTAGCCTACACATTTATGTTAAATCTACTTTGGAAACTATTTTCTAAAGCACTAAGTTTAGTTATTTCTGAAGGCATCAAGAAACTAGCTTGGGAGTGGTTGGATATGAGAAAGACTACAATGCAATATTTGCATTAGTTGGATTGAGAGTGGGTCATCTATCTTCATTCAATATCTATTTTTTATTATAGGATAAATACTTATATGTATGGTGAATGAGATTGATTATTTCAACAATATATGTACGAAATTGTAATAATTGAAATTGTTCACTCTCAACCAATTTATTTTTCCTTTTTTGAATGAAATATGTTCATGAAAGATAAAATATGGAGGATATGAATTATTTTTCCAATAATTTTATTAATTGTTTTCTTAGCATATGAGTAAAGAGATTAAATTGAATTCACAATTTTTTTTCCTTTTGGCAGATATTGTATTAACAAATTTTAATTTCATGTGTTGGCTATGTGCATGCATGCCTTCAATATTAATTGCATATTGTCTTTTCTTTAATTTTCTCTAGAGACTAAATGTCCTAAAAAAATATTATTATTCAAAGAAATACAAGGGAGAATTTTGGGGTGATTGTTTGACATGATGGGTGGAAGCTAAAACGTGATTTATGGGATACATAGGTCATCTTGGAATTTTTCAATGTAATTTTTTTCTCAAAGGTTACAGAGGATGAAAATTGGATCATTTTGAAGAAAAAATTTGTTAAGCATATAGTTCAATATTTTGATCTTTCTTCACTATATTTTTGGATATATGATTTGAGGAAGTTGAGGTTCATGATTTCTTCTTTAAATTTTTCATATTAGACATTTCACTATAAATTTTCTTCCAATAGTTTTTATGAGTTAAAACTTGGACAATAATGAGGGGAAATCCTTTTGAATATTTGGTTTGATTTGTTTCTCTTCATTCACTATATTTTTATAGATATTCTCTAAGGAACTTGAGTACATTAAATGCTCTTTAAATTAGGATTGAAACATGCCAGTGTGGTATTTTCACTATAAATTTACTTCTTTGAGGTCTCAATCCTGGAAACATGGAGAATGTTGTCAATATATCTCAAGGAATCTATGGTAAAAGTTTCATATATTGGTTTTCTATAACTTGAGATATTTCGGGAGGAGGTTAGGTCTTCCAAATACTCTGAAGATAAGGTCTAATTGTTATCGCTAGTACAAACGAGCTAATTATTTACTAAAAAATGACTAAATTTTTCATATAAATGACTATTTTTCGATCAATGACCAATAGTATCTAAATTAAACTATCTTATAATGTGACCAGCCTTTAGTCATTTTTAGCTTAGTCACTAATTGGTTGTCTCGAATTTATTATCTAGTAGTATACCTATTCATAAATTTGGTCATTAATTTATTCATTGATTTAGTCATTAATTGTCACAATTAATGACCCAATATACAAAAAAATATATTACTAAATTATCACCTGAGAAAGCCAATTAATCACCACAAAAATATGACCAAAATTTTGGTCATGTTATAGATCCTATAAATTAGCTACTAACAGTAATATATATGCAAATTTTCATCATTGATTGAAACCAATTAATGACCAAAGAAATATGACTAAAGTTTTGTCGTATTATAAGATACTATAAATTAGCTACTAATAGTCATATATATGCAAATTTTAATCATTGTTTGAAATAAATTAATGACCAAAGAAATATGACTAAATTTTGGTTGTGTTATAAGATACTGTAAATTAGCTACTAATAGTCTTATGTATATATGCAAAAATTAATCACCATTTGTAATCACAAATTTACCATTTGTAGTAGTCATTTATATTTTTTTTGGTAATTTCATATTCATTATATAAATGACTACTTTAGTAGTTTATATTCATTTCATTTACTTTCATTAACAATCATTATAAGCAACTAATTTCATCGTATATTCATTTTATTTGTGTTCATCATTAATATAAATAAAATACTAATTTAGTAGTTTTAGATTGATTTTATTTTTTTCATTGTTAATCAACATAGCTTAATTAGTATGATTTTACAACTAAATTTAAAAAAAATGGCATACAGTCTACATATTCATCTAATATGAAAACTCAAAGTTACATATGGTAATTACAGTACTAAATAATACAAAGTGCAACTATAAATAATTTCTACCACATATATTATATTATATAAAATATCAAGTATTACACTATGAGTTTCCAACTTAATATTGGTTGTAGTACAATTTACACATGAAATATTGTTTAATCACTTAAAAACATTATCATTATGTTGCCACTACATTGCACATAAATTCACCGACTCTAAAGATTTTATCATCAATCTCTATGTGTGTGTCTTATGTGGGTTATTGGATTTATAGTTACCACTAGACCAATTCTCTTATCTCTCTCTTTAATTTTTATTTTTTTCACTCCATTGTTATCGTTCTCCTCTTTTTTCAATTCATATTTCTTACCATCAATACTAAGTTCATTTTCTGGAAAAGAAAGAAGATGCAATGTAGAGTATAAAACATGAGTGACGAAGAAAACTGGAATATAAACTAAATTAGTCTATAAAGGATTTATACGTGATATATACAAAACATCAAAAATATTTTCAATGCCATTTTTCTCTATAAAAATAAGAAACACGAAAAAATTTTATTCAGTTGGGAAATTGTGGCTTCGTGGAAAAATGACCTGTATAAACCATGCAAATAAAAATTCACCATAGAAAATAACACCTTAGTGAAATTAGTATTAAAAATTCAAGGAAATATTCGGCACAAACATGCCAACTAAGTTACATTCTAAATATATCAAGTTGTATATTGTGTATACAATGTGGGAGTGCAAACGAAAAACCTAGAAAATGTTAAAGCTAATTCTAGAATAAAATGAAATGAATTAAAGAGTATATAATAATAGGATAGCCTCGTATACATTTATATACCTAGATAATGTATAATGCTAAGTGAATAAGTCCAAGGCTAGAGGTGAATGGTGTCAATAATGTCCAAGTATGATGAGAATTTCTTCAGATAAGAACTACTATTTGGTTCCATTATCACATATGAATAATCCAACTAGTCTATATCAAATTATTAATATTTTGATTATATTTATGGATCACTACAATATAAGTGGATAAATTGAAAAAAAAAAGTCCCTTCCCATTTGGTTCCTCACTTGTCGTACAATATATTAGCTGCATTTTGGAGAAAATTTACAACATCAAAAATATGTAGAATTCACCACCAGTAATCCCCCAAAAAGGATTATTTTGGAATGTACCTTTAAAATTTGAGTTTCTATATGATTCTTGAATTGAAAATCCACACTGAATTCCAACACAAAAAACAAAACTTCTAGTTTCAAGAAACACGTGTGGTCATCCTCAATCACTCAAACTCATAACATCAGTGATCATTATAATGAAAAGATAAAATAAGAGTAGTTTTGATATGTTTTACATATTTACATGCAAAGCACCATTAATTTTCCCATATTTGCCATACTTGTAATTTCCAATATATAACACATTGATTGATATTTTACAGAAAATACTTGATTCAATAGAAATAAGAATTTAACATATTACAAAAATACCATCAATGTTTGATCGTCAATAATTTCAAAATAAGTAGCACAAAAAACTCAAGAAAGAGGAACAAGTATAAATAAAAAATACATCAATTAAAAATAAATCAAAAAAGGATAAGTTTTTTATTGAAGCTTGATAAATAATTATAAATATTGAAAATCCACAGAAACTAGTGGTGTTGTTCAAACATAAATACTACCTGGAGAACTCATCTTCCATATTATTTGCTCTATCCATGAAGCCTTTTTATATCCTAAAAATATAATTTGCATTCAATCTTTTACGGTTTTGAGGGTGCCCAAAGGCCTTGCCAAATCAAGTCGTGAATTTCTTTGATTTTCAAAAAATTCTTATGGTACTGAAAAAATATAGTTTGACCATGTGATAGACAATTCAAGAAAGTAAAAAATTGTGTGAAATATTTCTTAGAAGAATTCATGTTAAAAGGAAAACTTACATATTTCAGATAGAAAAAACAGCTTAATAGAGATGGTCAATATTACAAAAAAATAGACTGGATATAAAAATACAGGTAGCACTAAAAAAATTATAATTTTAACACAGTTGATTGACTGTTCTAACTGAATCCAACTAGATACATACAACTTTTCATTTTCAGATTTATTTTCCAAATATTTATTGGAGGTGGAAGCTAACTTGCATGCATCTCACAAGGATGTTTTAGAAAGAGTGTATGTTGCATTCTCATATTCCACACTTTCTTTTCCATGAACAATCGCAGCAGGTATTGGAGGAATTAGCTGGTACATCAGTTGAGTTGTTAGTTTTAACCTTCTCTTTACTGAAGCTATTGATCCTTCCCCTTCTTCTTGGTTATCAATCTCATCTTTGTCCTAGAGCCAACATAAAAATACTTTGGGTTGAGGAAGAATAAATATATTCATATTATGCCTTCAAATTTGAAAGTATGTATTTATATTATTTAACTACTAGTAAAATAGTGATAGGAGGACCTTAAATATAACCATACATTTTATGTGAAGTACTTTGTTGCAAATTCCCATGCTAACATAACATCATTGAAAATAAATGGTCAACAATAATTAAAATTGTTTCCCCTTGCATGAAAATTGACTTAGTCTTCATAAAGAAACATAAACCATTTCAAACTACAATGAATATAAAAAAAACACCATTGATATAAATTCACAAAATACTGAAATAAATAAATAAATAAATAAAATAAAAAATAAATAAATAAATAAGTGAATTTTTTTGGTAGCAGCTCAAATCCTTGTAACATCTACATGTTAGGGAATGAGTTGTGACACTTCTTTCTTACATTTACTAGGAATAATGGCAACTAGAGCTCCAATGTTTTCTTTAGATAAATAGTATTGGTGTTAATATGAAATGTGGCCCTCCATTATTAGCAATGACACAACTATTGGGGTCTGTACAGTTACTGCATATTAAATGTCTTTCATGTCTGACTGACTAGAGTGGTTGGTAATTATTGGTGCTAATCCTAAGCTAGGGAACAAGTTCTCAAGATTTCTCCCGGAAGGAATATGTTGAGAGTTTAAAGTTCTAGACCTCACAGATTCACCCAAACTCTTATACATGGTAGAAAATTGTAATTCTAAGAGTCTCTCAATAGAATGAGGCCAAAATTACATTATCTAGAATTCAAATTTTTTTTATTGAAATGATTTCTATCACCTACTCCTGAAGAAAACTATAGCATGTTTATAATTGGTTCAACTAAAAGGTCAAGTTGAGCGAGTGACAGAGCCCTGCATCTTAGTTTCCATTTCTATAGTAGAATTTCAATCATGTAGAATAGATTTTACCCTTTCTTCAATACAATAATTATTTGGTTCTGCAACTCCATTTTTTTCAAGCTTATATTTGACTATCAGCTCCCTCTTAATCCTATGTTCCTTACAGAAGGCTATAATTTCCTTGGATGTGTATTCTCCTCCATTATCATACCTTAATATCTTAATTCATCTTTATGTAAGGTTCTCTACTTCAACTTTGAATTATTGAAATTTGGTAAATGCGTTGTCCTTGGATTTCATTAAGTAAACCCAAGTAATAGAAGGCGGACCCAATTAAAAAATCGTGTTGAAGAGAAACTGGATATGGATAACTAGTTTAATAACTAGGCTATATCTATGTTTGGTTGGCTGAAGCGTGGTAGAAATAATTATAATGATCGATTCTCTAGAAATTATAGAATTAATGGGGTCATTGCAAGAGGCAGCTAAGGAGAAGGTGACCTTTTCAATAAAAGAGGCTCTAAATCCTCTGGTATCCAAGCAAGAAATACCAGTGATGATGAGGATGAATGTAAATATGAAGATGACGATGATGAATTTGATATAGTGAAGCTTGTGGGGCACATGGAGAAAATGTCGAGTCTTGTAGAAAAATAATATCCCAAAAAAATTAGTGTGAATTTTACTACGGATGCTAATTATTAGAGCCAATAAAGATTTGAGAATAACAATAAATCACCATTGACACTCGAGGAAACCAACACAGTGGGAGATGAGTGATGACCATTGTGCAAGAAGAAATTATTCCATATATTCTCAAAGGAAAGGATATGTTAGCCATGGCTAAAAATTTCACTAACAAGACAATAGTGTTTATGCTTCCTGCTATTGAGATGATGGTGAAGTCACCATTCCTCCAAGATAAAAAAAAATTCACATATTCTTGTTCTTGTAATTTTTCCCACTAGGGAACTAGCAAGTACAGTTTTTGTTCAGGCCAATGTTTTGTTTAAATTCCATGCAAATATTGGTGTACAAGTGTGTGTCTTACATGGGATATTGACCCTAAGGGTGTCAGTAGACCAATTCTCTTATATGATGCTTCAACTATGATTCTTCTGATAGGAGGTATTTAGTTTGATATATCAATTTTCTCAACCTCGGTATTGGCATTCAAATCATGGAAGAAACCACTTGTGGGCTTTATAGCAAATTTAGGGACAACTCAACACATGTCACTATATCCAGGCCCTGTTCTATGTTTGGATTTGTGAGTATCAGCAGGTAGTCCATGGATCTCGAAGCCGAAATAATGGTTCATTGCATCATGTAGTGGCCTTGAGTGAGAATCATCTAGAACGTCAATATTGTCTTCTGAACCATCTTTAATCAAGGTCCTGTGTGAGATTTTTGTAGAACCGTTGTGAATGAATAACTTAAGTATCTTACTTAACGATAATGGGGATGCTACAGGGTATTGTGAAAATGACATTGATGATGATGAAAATGATGAAATCCCAGGTGAAACTGAATCATCAACATTGTTTCCAAAAAGCATCAGAATATTGTGCTTTTTTGATGGGCTAGGTGTTTTCCTTGTGAATGGAAAACTTTGATTTCCTGATATTGAAGTTTCTGAGATTTGTTTCCTCAATGGAAAAGGAATCTCAGATTTTGTCCTATGATTAAGCCACTCCTTAGTGTGAATTTTTTGGAGACTTGCTTCCTCTTTTTTGGATGTATTATACTTTTTCTCCATGTTCTGTTTTATTTTCTAAATTCCTTGTTCTTCTTTCTTTTGGGTAGCCCCTATTCCATTTTACCATCCTAGAATAGTTGCAAGGCATTGTCTAGCTCGGTTTGATGTGGAGATATTCATCTGATTCCATACACAATGTATCCTCTTGTTATTGAAATCAAACAATGCTTATAGACTAAGCCTCTTGGATGATTCTTCTAGAAGAGCGCGAACAACATTAGCCTACTTAGACATATCTTCAGTAGCTGTGCATACATTGATATATGTAGCCAAAGATCTAAAGGATGTTCTTGGACTGTTATATGAACTATGAATCTTTCCACAATAAACATTAGCGACGCTCAAATCTGAGTCCTAGGACCTCATTACTTTTCCACATGCTAGAGCCATCTTCTTAAGCAACACCTCTGATGTTATACTAGATATTAGGTTCAGTTCTACTATATCAACGACAATTATTCCATTTTTCTCACCAACATTGATATCTAACCTAGGAGGTGACAAGAGTAATTCCACAAGTTTTTCAAGAATGGCCTTCCCAAGGACAACCATATTCATTACATTTATTCCTTCCTTCTTCTTGTAATTAACAATGATTGGAAAATATATAGTTGTATTCGAGACTAAATATATCACAAGATCCAGGTGCTTAGCAGGCATCCTAATACCAGAAGCACTAAATCCAATGATAGCCATGTGTCATACGATGTTTCCATCATTATTTTTTGCAAGTAGTAGTGATGGAAAATATAGTAAAAGATCCTTAACAATGGCCAAGTGAGCTATGTAAGCTCCTACATGTAGCATCATGTTTCCCTGATCAACTGTGGATACTACAATATTTTGAGATGATAGAAGAAACTCTTGTACCACCTGCATTACAAAAACATGCTTTTATTATGAATTATAAAACAAAAAAGTGTGTTTTGAATTGATAAAAAAATATAAAAACAACATCTTTCCAAGCCACTGTCCACATTTGGGTACCTAATAATCAAGGATTTATGTTTGAAGACCAATTTTTTCCCACTCAAAATCAAAATCATAATGTTTCTTATGCCTCAACTTTGAGCTACATGGAACGTTATTTCTTTGAAACATGTTATTTACTCTTTTTGGAGAGCATGTATTTCAGTGATTTGATAACAATATTCTCAACATTTACAATTTTTTGGACATAATTTGAATCATTTCAAGACATTATTTTTTATTTTCAAGTCATAAATATGCTCAATAATGTCCATTAACAACATATATTGAGATAAAAATTTTACGACAAGAGCTGAATATCAAGATAGATGACATTGTTATTTAAATACATTTTTTTCAACTATTACATGAAAAAAAACCCCTTGGATTTGAACCTTATCTATGTATGCTTCATCTCACCTCTCAAAAGGTCTAAGAATCAGAATGCTCCCATAAGGTGAGAAACAGAAGAAGACAGTCAAACATTGTGTTTGATAAACAGATGGAAAGAATAAGATGAAAGTGCAAGTTCCAAGTAGTATCTTTTTTTAGTAAAACCTAACAAAAATCGAAGTTAAGAATTTGGGCTCAAATGATGACAGTTTCAAATAGTCAATTTCTTTATGGTTGGATGTGTTGGGCATGCGTATATCGAATAATTAAAATGGATAAAAATTCTAACATGAGTGATTTATGAAGCCTTATCAGTACCACGAGTTTTGCAATCCAAAGTCTTTTTTGAGTTGCAAGTCCCTCGATTAATGTGACAAATCCTCCCTCACTTTGGTTCTAACATTGCCAACCCCATTAAAATAGTAAAGGGATATATTTTATAAAATGACAACTTTTTACAAGGGAATTATGGTCTTAATCCAAGTAGACACAAAGAAGAGTATGAACATTTGTTTTTATAGATGTTTGGCCAGTGTAGCTAGAGGAGGACTAGCATTTCTTCGGCATCTATGGATAACAACAACACTTAGAAGAAGCAACTTCCAAAGAAGCAACTTGGATAAATTGAAAAAATCATCAAGCTTTGGACCCCAAATTGATTGCTACAAAGGAAAGAAGATACAAAATATATCAATTCAAGTAGAGTGGCTTTTTTTATTCTAATACCTCTGGGAAATACCCTTACCAACATTGTAAGTCAAAACTAGGAGACTCGGAGCACATACAAGATACAGTGAAGAAACACCTTTTGTGTGTGCAATTTGACTACATCTGATAAGATAGTTTCAACCTTTAATGAGGCCTACAAAAGATAAAATAAGGGATATAAAATAGAAGCCAAATTTATTCACTTAAATATTCATATGTAACCATTAGACTTTCTAATTAAATTAACTCAATACCACATACAAAAAAATCATTGAAGTAATGGCGTAAAATCAAATTATCTAATACCTTTTGAACACAAAAACTGTACGAATTTATGCATCAAACTCACCATATAATTAAAGATATATAAGTGTTTGGATTACCTCTTTGTCCTCTGCAATTCCCACATTAATACATATGTTTTATGGTCTATATTATTACTTATAGATCATTTATTCCCCATCAGGTTACTTTTTCAAATCTCGTGGGGAGGGATTGAGGATTAGAGCTAACTGTGAGGGATAAAAAAAATGTGGGGAGAATGATAGAATTTCTCATGTAGGCATATCATTCTTCCATACAACATTTGGGCTAGCCCCAACCTAGGCTTAGCCTAGTTGTACAATAAAGTTCTAATTTTTGTCACCTAATCATGCATATTAGCTTAATAGTTTTGAATATTTTCCTATCTCGAGGATATTAGTGTTACTATATATTACTGTTAGTTATTCTATATAATTATCCAAGAATGTACATGGATGAATAGTGCAATGGAATCTAGCTCAAATAACAAAATATTTAGGAATTATTCAATAAAACGCCAGAAATACTACTAAATTAGTAGAAAGATTGAATTACAAGATATAGAAGGATAAAGGTATTCACACTACTTCAAAATGATAGGGATGTACATTTTCTCATTTTAAATGATAAATGGAAGCACTTTTCTAACCGATTACAAGGTATAATGCCTTCTAATGAAGGTGCAATGAATATTTAAAAATAAATAAACTAGTTTTATAGTAATACATTGTTAAAAATTCCATCCTAGACCAAGGTAGTGTAATGTGGAATCCATAAAAAAACATGATTACAAAGATGTAATACTAATTACTGGAGCTTAATAACTGGTGGACTGCGTGAAGTGATCTTAATAAACTTCTAACTTAATAGTGATTTATGTGGCTACATTAATGCTTAAGAGCTAATAAAAATTAATAACATAGTCATGTGATTTATGTTGAGCTAGTAAATCATTCCCCTTAACTTCATTTTTATCTCTCCTTTATGCTTTATTAATAAATAATCCAAAAGAATCCTTTATATTTTAGTGCATCTTGAGAAAATTTAGTCACACAACTATAACACGCTAATTTAACAACAACCACTTGAAATAGGAGAAAATACACATTAAATAATAGGAAAACCAAAATGGTAAATATATAGAACTTAAAATAGAGTTTCCTTTAGTTATATTGATATCTCATGCTCAATGCGCCAAACTAATATAAAAATTAACTATAGATTCTAAAATAGTGGCTATTCTCAATAATAATCTTGGTCCTTTCACATAAAAGATTGGTTGAATTGTTGGGAAAGTCCACAGATTGAACATAAAATTTAATTGATATAATAAAAAGAACCTTGAGAGCAGATGATATGTTAAAATATTAATATCTCACCTCAACCCGGCCTCTTGTTACAACAAAATGCAATGCAGTTGAGCCTTTCCTATCCCTGTATGAGGCAACATCAAGACATTTTTGTAGCACATCTCTCAACATCTCCACGCACCATCCGCTAGTAGTAACATGAATAGCTATGTTCATCACTTGAAATGAAAGGGAAGGATCATATATCACTGCATACTTTTCTCAATTACATGTGAGACACTTGATATCATTGGAAAGCCCAAGGATTTCCTTGAATATTTCAGCATTTTTACTTCTGGCAGTTGCATACAACATGTCTGAAACCCCATACTCTCCTACTCCTAATACCAGCAGTGGCTCCCTCTTCAACCGATACCTGACCAACTCAACATCTCAAACAATAGAAACAGTGTAGAGCAACCACCCACCATAGCTTGCCTTAATGAGAATGTTCTCATTCTTTGTTTCACACTCACCCGAAATCTCCCTGGCCACAATGCCTTGACCTTTCGATACATCAGTGAAAGTAGCCTCATCCTAATTCCTCCCACATAGCTTCAAACCTCCTTATTCTTCTTAGTGATGTGATATTGATAAGAACATTCCCATGTAATCTAAAAAATTCTCTTACCACATCAAAATACGCATTGGCTGCTGCCCAATCCACAAGTGTTGCAAACTGCCATTGTTGTGTAGAAATCTCCAATCTCATAGGATATTTATTATTGAGGACGCATCAACAATGGATTCCAAGGCTAAACACCATTCATACACTTTTAACCAAATAAAACATATTGGTTGCCTTAATATCTAGAGATTGAGGTTTCTCTAATTGGGCAATGGAGGAACTAGATCTGATTAATCTTCCTTATCATGGAAATTATGGAGAATAATATCCTATCCACCCTACACGTGTTTTTCAAATAGTCGATCTAGCATCGATATAGAGACATACCTTTCATTCTGTTGTTCAATAGGAATATGTGCGCACAAAAGTGTTTGGTTTTCTACTTTAATCTTACATATATCATAAACCAACATTCGAAAAAAACACAAAGACCAGTTAATAGAGGTAGATGCAAGTCAAGCAATGTAAAAAAAAGTTGTTGATGGAAATAATTGGGATTGTCAACTCAAATAATATAGATGATTTGACAATCAATCATGAAAATTTTAGCAGTGGAATAGTTTCCAATGGGCACATGATGGTTAGTGGGTGGTGGGGTAGACATAGTCCCCAACCAGCGGAAGCCCACTTGTAGGTCTTAACCCTGTACAGAAATTATCTGCAAATGTATCTTAAAAATAGAAAATAAACAATAAAAAGAGCATAAAACATAAAACAAATATACACAGAGATTTTTCCCTGGATCCCAAATTGGGACAACCAGCTTGATTTTTCATTATATTCCTTTTAGTGTTACAACACATATATATACATGCCAAAGAATACATAAAACCCAATCCATTAACCCTGGATTATAACATAACCGTAGTTCCCTTGACCGGATCTACAAAATACCAGGGGCTGAAAACCATCATGCCCCAAAACCATGTGCAAACCCATGCACAAAACCATGGGCGGGTCCGCCCACAAGAAAATAAGGACCAAATTTTTTTTCCTGGGGCGCTGCCGCCCCTCTATCACCCCCCTGCTACACCCGGTGCAACATACAGGGGGGGTTTTCGCCCCCTCTGTGACCCCCCCGCACATGACTAGTCATGGAAAGAATATAACACATACCCAACATTCTCCCACTTATTTTTTTCTTTTCGCAGGGGGCCACAACAGAGTTGAGTCATTAGCTCAGCTTTGAAACACCCATTGTTTCTCTACAAAAAGAGAACTTCTAAGTTCTCACAGACTTCGTCAATGCATCTGCAACATTATTCAAGGTGTTCATATTTACCAGGACCACCCTTTTAGCTTCAACCATATATCTCACAAAGTGATATTGAACATCAATGTGCTTTTTCTTTGAATGATAAGCAGGGTTCTTAGCCAATAAAATTTCACTTTGGCTATCACAGTCTATCCTTATAGCTTGCTACACCAACCCCATACTTGAACACAATATCTGCAACCAAAATTCTTCCTTGCTTACATGAGTGGCTGCCATGTATTCTACCTCTATAGTTGAAAGATCCACTATAGACTGTCTTTTACTCATCCAACTAATTTCACCTCCAAATACGCTAAAAAAATACCGAGTTGTAGATCTTTTTTGGTCTAGATCTCCATCCTAGTCTACATCAACAAAACCATGAATGTCCAACACCCTTTCCAATCTTGCTCTTCCATGGTAGCACAAGCCATAATCACTAATTGCATGTAAATATCTGAAAACCTGATTCACTTCTGTCCAATTCTCCTTCCCTGGGTTTAACATAAACCTACTCAATACTCCCACTAAATGTGCAATGTCTGGTCTATACAGACCATTGCATACATCAGGCTACCCACTGCACTTGGATATGGAACATGGGACATATCCTCCTCTTCTTCTTGTGTCTTGGGACACTGTTCAGCAGACAACTTTGTACCTATAGGAATCGGAACATCCATCAGCTTACTATCTTGCATATTGAGCCTCTGCAATATAATCTCGACATACTTCCTTTGGTTTAACCAGAGATTCCTCTTTTCCCTATCTATCTTAATTTCCATGCCCAAAATATAGTTTGCAGCACTAAGATCCTTCATGTCAAATTTGGAGAATAGTTGAGTCTTCGAATCTTGGATAATTTCTTTGTCATTTCCAGTCAACAACATATCATCCACATACAAGACCAAATAAATAACACAGTCACCAATTAATCTATAATAAAAACAATGATCCTCCTTCCTTCTGGTGAAGCCAAGTCCCTGTATATAGGTATCAAATTTCTGATACCACATCCTTGGTGATTATTTTAACCCATACATAGACTTATTAACCTGCATACCAGTTCTTTCTTCACCTTCACCATAAATCCTTCAAACTTTTTCATTTAGATCTCCTCTTCCAGATCCCCATGAATAAATTTTGTCTTCATATCCATATTTTCTACCTCAAAATCAAATGCAGCAACAACAGATAAAAGTAATCTAATACAAGTAACTTTGGCAACAGGAGAAAAAATATCACCAAAATCAATTCCCGTCACTTGGGAATAACCTTTTGCTACCAATCGATATTTGTATTTCTCCTCCTTGCCTTTTACATTTATCTTCTTCTTAAATACCCATTTTCTCCTGATGGGCTTCCTTCCAGCCGGCAACTCTACCAGATCCCATGACTCATTTTTATCCAAGGATGACATTTCATCAACCATGACCTCCTTCCAAAGTTTTCCATCCTCTGAATCTACTACCTCCCTGATGGTTCTGGGATCATCATCAGTTATAGTTAAAGCAAAATTTGAATAGAAAGCAGATGGAATATACCTTTATGGTTGTTTTCTCTCTCAAACTGACCGTCTCACAGTTGGAGTTTGTGGTTCCTCCTCTTATGAGTCTTCTTCTATTATAGAGTTTGATTCGTCATCCTTTAGCTCAAACTCTATCTTCTCAGGTTCATTTGGTAGGACCTCATGTTAAAAAACATCTTTCACCTCTCTAAACACGACATCTCGGCTATACACAACCTTCATTTTTTCCATGTTCCAAAGCTTGTAACCCTTTAAACCATCCTTATACCCAATAAAGATGCACCTTTCAGATTTATTATCCAACTTGCTCCTTTTCTCCTTCGGAACATGTAGATGTGCATCACATCCAAATACCCTCAGATGTGAAAGAGAGGGTTTCTTACTAGTCCATACCTCATGTGGAGTCTTATCCTCCAATGTTGATGAAGGTGATCTGTTAACCAAGTAACATGCAGTCTCCACTGCCTCTACCTAGAATTCTTGTCCTAACTTGGTACCACTGAGCATGCTTCTTTCCTTTTCCATCAGTGTTCTATTCATTCTTTCTACAAATCCATTTTTCTAAGGTGTGTATGGAGTAGTCTTTTGCCATGCTATACCACACTTCTTACAGAACTCTTCAAATTCCTTGTTACAGAACTCCCCACCATTATCTTTCCTCAACACCTTTATCTTATTTTGTGTCTGGTTTTGCACTAGAGCATTAAATTCTTTAAATTTTTCAAAGACTTCAGATTTCTTCCTCAAGAAATATATCCATGTATTCCTTGAGAATTAATCTATAAATGAAACATAGTACATAGACTTACCCAGTGATGGAACCGACACAGGTCCAAACACATCACTGTGCACAACCTCTAATATCTTGTTCTCCCTCTTAGCACCAGAAGGAAAGCTCCCCCAATTCTTCTTTCCATATACACAATGTTCATAGAAATTGAAATCTAGAGATCTATTATACATAACTTCTACCATACCATTTCCATGAAGTATCTGAAGGCCCTTCTCTCCAACATGTCCAAGCCTTTGATGCCATAGCATGGTCTTTTCTACAAAGACTGCTAGGCTTTCCGCTCCACTTTCGGGGACCACAGAACTATTGAACCCATCAATAAAAGTGCTTCCCTGAAGCTTATACAGAGTTCCAATCCGAAATCCCTGCATTAATACCAGTGCTCCCTGAACCATCTTATAGGTATCTTTCTCTAACACTGTTTTTACACCTGTATCATCAATATTGCTTAGAGAAATCAGATTTCTGGCCAATGCAGGAATGTGCAGAACACCAGGAAGTGTTCTAATCCTTCCACCTTGTACTTCAGCTTGACTTTTCCACTTTCAATGATTATGGCCTTCCTATCATCCGAAGACATCACCGCCATCATATTTCTCATACTCATAGAATCACTCCCTATGGGGAGTGAAGTGAAAGGATGCACCTGAGTTAATCAACCACGACTCATGATCTACATGTGTATTTGAAGAAGAAGCCAAATACACATCCCCACCTTCATCCGAGGTGGTTTTTTCCTCTGCAGAAGGAGCATCATCAGATCCCTTTCCTTTCTTAGGAGCTTTAGATATGCAGTCCTTTTTGTAGTGCCCTTCCTTTCCAAATTTCTAGCACACCTTTACAAAATTTCCAAGAGATTCAAATCTCCCACTCGAAACCTTATTCTTGTTTCTGTTCTAGGATCTTCCTCATACAGATAAGGCATCTCCATTCTAACCCTCCATATTTCTCCGTCTCATTTCCTTGGACAGCAAGGCTAAGACAATGTCATAAAAATGCAAGGTAGTTGTATTTCTACCTATTGCAATAACTAGATTGTCCCACGAATCTAGTAGAGAACCAAAAAAACTGATGCACTTGTCTTCATATGAGATTTTAATATCAATAGATGATAGCTGACTTACCATAGTATTGAAGGCATTCACATGCTCTGTCACCGAGTCTCCATCCTTCATCCTCAAGTTCTCCATCCTTCATCCTCAAGTTATACATCTTTTTCCACAGGAACAATTTATTCACTAGAGACTTAGATTGGTACAAAGTCCCTAGCTTTTCCCGCAAGGTCTTCATCATAGCTTCCCTAGATACATTCAACAATACCGACTCTGAGATACGCAACCGTATTGTGCTCTTTTCCTTCCGATCCAGCTTATTCCAATCTTCATCTGACATTTCCATTGGTTTAGTACCTGGATCTACCGCAATCCACTGATCTTTATCCACCAACAGATCCTCCATCTTGATCTTCCACAACTCAAAACTCTAACCATTAAATTTCTTGATCTCTATCTTCCTGCCACTTGCCATATTCTTTCACCGCAAGAATATATCCCGCAGATATCCCACTAAACAGGTTCTACCTCAGGCCCAAGAAAAAACCCCTCAGTAGCAAAGGCGTCCCCTTGAAGCCAAAACAACTCTGATACCAAATGTAGGTTTTAACCCTATACAAAAAATATCTGCAAGCGAATCTTAAAAACAAAAAATAAACAATAGCAAGAGCATAAAACATAAAACAGATATACACAGAGATTTTCCCCTAGATCCCAAATCAGGACGACCAACTTGATTTTTCGTTATATTCCTTTTAGTGTTACAACACATATATATACATGCCGAAGCATACATAAACCCCAATCCATTAACCTTGGATTAGAACATAATCATAGTTCCCTTGACCGGATCTAAAAAATACCAGGGGCCAAAAACCATCATTCCCAAAAACCATGTGCAAACCCATGCACAAAACCATGGGCGGGTCAACCCACTGGAAAATAAGGACCAAAATTTTTTTCCCAGGGCACTGCCGCTGTAATATCCCAAAATAGGAATTTTCTACAACAATAAGAATACCCTAAGGTATTAAAAATTTGGAGAGCAGCAAGTAATCAACTCACATAGTGTATTAAAACATGTATCCATCATATAGCAATCACAACAGCAAACTATGTCTTCATACAATGTCACTAAGTGGGGAAAAATAGTAATATTGGCCCCAAAAACCTTGTTTTCTAAAGATGGAGTTAAAAAAATGGAAAATAGTGGTTTCGTCCCTTATCATATGTAATATATGACTTGCATGCAAAATATTTTCAGGAACCAATGCCTTTAGCCTAGTTAAACAGGCCTCTCATGCTCAAAACAACTTAAAATTGATAAAACCCCAAGGCTGCAACACACACAAATTGCTGCATAAGTGATTGTGAAGTATAATGGAGATAAAACTTAGAAAATAGAGATAAAAATCAGATCTTTGATTATATTACTCAATGAGGCATAAAAACAGAGATCTAGTCTCTTTTATACAGATCCAAAAAGACCCGGCAAAGGTTTCTTGACAGAAAAGATATACAAGAAAGAGTTGTGGAAGATATATGGCTAAATCATGATATGTATCTGAATATTTTCATGATAATGGCTTAACATTCAAATAAATGGTTGTAGACTCTCCTTCTAGCTCTCCCAAAGAAAGGTTGATCCTCCTCTTGGGAAACTAGCTCATAAAAATGGGGTTTTGACCCCTCCGACTGCACACCCTGAGAAATAACGTAGTTTTCTGAAGGGAATACATATTTTCTGAATGTAATTTTCTGGCCCAACACCAGGTAGTGGAAAATGCAGCTCATAAATCTCCTCTTAGCTCTCTTAGACAAGATCTCCAAGAAAGAGTGGGGAATTCCCGCCCGAGAAAACCCTTGCACTAAGCAGTGTAGAGAACTTAGATAAACAACCAAAGTTTGTAGGAAGTCTAAATATACCACACAAAATATAATCTCCAATATCCCATATGCTTTCCATCTCCTCCATTATATATTTGATGAGCTTCCTCACCAAGGGTCCCACCCACTATGAGGTTGCTTCCATGCAAATGTTCCTCCATCACAATTACGATGTCTTCATTAGTGGGGATAATCCTTTTATAGTGTAGTTTGATATAGTCAAGCTTTACTGGATCAATCTTGATAGGGTCATCCTTCACTAAGTCTTCATGCCTTGTCTCCTTTCACACTCAAGGTGTCTTCATTTTGACTAGCCATATTGATCTTCATTCACATTGAGTTGTCTTTATTTAGGATCCACTTTTTGAGAATAAATCATGTTGACTTGGTCGAAATTGACCTTGTCCACATATTTTATACCTTTTTCATACCTGTGGATGCTTTATATAATTATTTCATGATCCCTTTTCACACCATGAGGGATTTTTATTCATACTTAAGCAACTTATGAGCCTCCTTGCCCATTTATTCATCCATATAGATTTTAAAAGAAAAATTAATATTCCTATTAGCTTCATGATAATTTAGGAATATTACAGTCTCCCCCCCCCCCAAATGTTGCTTGTCCTCAAGAAGCTGCAAGGGTGTTGCAAAATCTCCCCCTTCTTCCTTGTGGCCTCCTCAAGATAGAGGTGATGAAAATCATGGGGAATTTCATAATCAATGAAGGTCTCCCACCTCCATGCTATCATCGAAATGAAATGAATTACCTCCCAGCGTGGTAATCCATATAAAATATCCCCCCAAATTCTCATGAGAGGTATGTTGCATGTGCTCCAAACAATCATATGGCCTACCTCATGGAGAAACAAGTGATTTACCATGGTAGCCATATCTCTCCCCATGCTCCCTTTAGAACTTATAGTGCAGAAAATGTGGGAAATTCCTCTCCCCAAGGACACATTCCACCAATTTTCCTTTCATCCAACCATGTTCCCAAGAGTAAGAGCATTTACAACATATGGAATCATGATTAGAATCATGCTAGCTGCCATATATGATAAAGGAGAAGGAAGATGTTTTCTCATGTGCAACTAACGCATTTTTACCCTTAACTACCATAGAATAGAAGATGAAACATGCCTCTCCCAACACTTGTTTGCTGATCCTTCCTTCTTGCATGCTTGGAGAAGCTACATAATAGTAGGTAAAAATTATTGACACCCTGAAGCGTGCTTCATCCCTCCAAGATTATTCAAGGCATGATCATCATCAATATAGTTCATGGCCTTAAGTGGCCTATGAAACCCATCATAAATAGTGCTCTCTCTTGAAGAAAAACCCTGCAAGTGAATGTTAGAAAAATGCAAGAATATAGGAAATACATCATGATATTAAGAGATACAATCACTTCCACACACTTGTTTTTCATTAGTGACGTAACTCGTGGATGAGTTTCTTCTCACATTCAATGAGTAAGGAGGTGTGAATGATGACTCTCCCCAAGAACTATGTCCCTCCTTATCTAACAAATAATCCATGCACTTCTTCATATGAGAGTGCACCTCTTATTTGAAAATCTCCCACATTAATCCATCTAAGATAGTATGGTATGCTCTAATGAAACCAGTGGGTTTGGAAAGCATGATCTCATAGGTTGCATTTAGTAGTTTCTCCTTGAGCTTGGAGCCTCTAACCAAATAGATATGATCATTGAAATAAGTGACTCCTTAAACTACATTATACCTCCCATCCATTACCTTCCCATCAAGAACCTCACATGTGAAAAGGTCCTTGGAGTATTCCATCATGAGTTGGGAATCCCAATAAGGATCTAGACTTCCCAAAAATGATAGCGCTGTAGAGGTTTGAAATGCAGCCCCTGTCATATCATGGCTCTCCTCTTTGACATGATTGATGTCAAAATCACATGTTGTAGCATTATAATCTTCCTTTTGCTGCCTCGTTTGCAACTGATCTTGCTCAAGACAATATTGAAGGAGATTGAAATCAACTTCCCCTTGGAAAGTCCTTGTCTTCCAATACTTCCTTAATTTGGCCCATGCATGCAAGAGTGTTAACATCATCTCTTTTGTGAAGGAAGATACCATGGGCTGCCCCAAAGATATGGAGTTTCCATGTGTCCTCATGTCCATGCCATCATAGACTTCTGATTTCTCCTTTCTCAGCGCAGATAACTTAGTGGGAGATAGCAATGTCCATTTCAAAAAAATTTCTTACCTCTCTTTTGAATTTATGAGAGATACTCTATTGTGCTAGCTTCTCCCAAGGCTCCTTCCTTAGCCAAGTATGAAAATGTTTCCCATAGTTGAGAGAAAATTTTAGTTTTCCTCGAATCAAGAGGTGCTTGAGGTGCTCTTGTTATGAATGTGTTATCATCTCTTTTCTTCCCTTCCCCCTCTTCAAGAGTTGAAGTTGCCTCATCATCAATAAGAGACCTTAGATCTCGGTCTTATATGGAAGGAGGAACCTTCATGCCTTCCTCTTGAGAAGAAAGCCCTTCATCAAATTGAGATATTTCCCTTGGCAAGGTATCAAACAACATTACACCCTCTTCCATGGTTTTTAGAAATGGACTTGGATTTATAGGCCCTTCCAACTCATGCAAAATATTTGTTTGATATGGTTTGATAGTTTCAATAGAAGATGTTAAACATGAAGTTTCATCAAACTTTTCTACTAATATTTCAATAAAATTTGCATAAGTAGGTGTATTTTCATTTCCTAAGGAAAAATATTCAAACAACCACCAAGCATATGCTTTACCTTCAAAATGCAGCGATGCTACTTTGATGGCTTCAATTTTTGAAACTTGATGTTGTTGCACAAAGTTGTCTAGCTCCTCCACCCAAAATTTAGCTGGAAATTTAGGTGATCCATCAAAAGTAGATAGGAAGAATATACCTATACCATGCTGATTTTTCCTTGTGCTCCTTTCCTCCTTGATCTTGCAAAACCCTTGGAAGTTCAAGTTAGCTTTGAAATCCTTAGATTGAGCTTCATATTCTTGTAAATATTCTCCAAGAGTCTCTTTCTTTGGAACATCTCCTTTCTTCCTCTTCATGAAGAAATTGATGATATAACGTGGTAGATCAGATGATATGGATGAATGCTCATATCCATAAGATGAGGAATTAGAACTTTCCTCATGTACAGATCTTGTAGATCTTGTTGAGGTATTTTCATTTTCCCTCCTCAGTTCTTTGTTGTCTTTTCTTCCACCCTGCAGAGTTAGAAAGAGAATATTTGAGAACCTCTTTCCTATAGAAAACAAGGGTTTTCTCTCATTTCTTTTTCATATCTCCTCCTCCCCATGAGAAGACTCCATCATGCTTGAAGCTCACAGGCTGAGCCAAGAAAGTTGCTTTGATACCACTGTAATATCCCAAAATAGGTTTCTACAACAATAAGAATACTATAAGGTATTAAAAATTTTTAGAGCAGAAATTAATCAACTCATATAGTGTATTAAAACACATAGCCATCATATAACAATCACAGCAGCAAACTATGTCTTCATACAGTGTCACTAAGTGCGGAAAAATAGTAATATTGGCCCCAAAAATGTTATTTTCTAAAGCTGGAGATATAATAGTGGAAAATAACAATTTTTCCCCTTATCATATGTCATATATGACTTACATGCAAAAGAGTTTCAGAAACAAATGCCTTTACACGTTAAACAGGCCTCCCATGCTCAAAACAACTTAAAATTGATAAAACCCCAAGATTGCAACACACAAAAATTGCTGCATAAGTGACTGTGCAGTATAATGGAGATCAAACTTAGAAAATAGAGATACCAATCAGATCTTCTATTATATTACTCAACGAGGCATAAAAATAGAGATCTATTCTCTTTTATACAAATATAAGAAGACCCGGGAAAGGTTTCTTGACATAAAATATATACAAGAAAGAGTTGTTGCAGATCTATCGCTGAATCATGTTGAATAGTTAAAGCTCTACATGATAATGGCTGAAAATTCAAATAAATGGTTGTATACTCTCCTTCTAGCTCTCCCAGAGAAATTTTGATCCTCCTCTTGGGAAACTAGCTCATAAAAGTGGGGTTTTGACCCCTCCCACTGCACACCCTAAGAAATAACGCAATTTTCTGAAGGGACTATGTTTTTACTAAATTTAAGTGCTTGGCCCAACATCAGGTAGTGGAAAATTCATCTCAAACATCTCCTCTTAGATCTCTTAGACAAGATCTCCAAGAAAGAATGGGGAATTCCCACCCGGGAAAACCCTTGAACTAAGCAGTGCAGCAAACTTAGATAAATATCCAAAGTATGCAGGAAGTATAAACATACCACATAAAATATAATCTCCAATATCCCATATGCTTTCCATCTCCTCCATTATATAGTTTATGAGCTTCCTCACCAAGGGTCCCGCCCACTATGAGGTTGCTTCCATGCAAAGGTTCCTCCACCACAATTACGTTGTCTTCATTAGTGAGGATAATCCTTTTACAACAGAGTTTGATTTACTCAAGCTTGACTAGATCAATCTTGATAGGGTCATCCTTGACCGAGTCTTCATGCCTTGTCTCCTTTCACACTCAAGGTGTCTTCATTTTGACTAGCTATATTGATCTTCATTCACATTGAGTTCTCTTTATTTAGGATCCACTTTTTGAGAATAAATCATGTTGACTTGGTCAAACTTGACGTTGTCCACATAGTTTATACCTTGTTCACACCTCTGGATGCTTGATCTAGTCTTTTCATGATCCATTTTCACACCGTGAGGGATTTTTAGTCATACTTAAGCAACTTATGAGCCTCCTTGCCCATTTGTTCATCCATCTATATTTTAAAAGAAAAATTAATATTCCTATTAGCTGCATGCTAATTTAGGAATATTACAACTCCCCCCCTGTGACCCCCCTGCTGCGCCTGACACAACATACAGGTGGGGCTATCGCACCCCTGTGACCCCCCTACGCGTGACTAGTCGTGGAAAGAATATAACACATACCCAATTAATAAGAGTTAGATGCAATTCAGGTAGTGCAAACAAAATTTGTTGATGGAAATAATTGGGATTTTCAACTCGAAGAATTGTAGATGATTTGACAGAGTAATCATGAAAATTTTAGGAGTGGATTGGTTTCCAATGGGCACATGATGGTTATTGGGTGGTGGGGTAGACATAGCCCCAACCAGGTGAAGGCCACTCCCATATGTTCAAAATTACAGTGATGGATAAAATTCTAAATGAGGGCAGCTAAAGTTCCAGCCTTTCATATAAGCCACATATCCCAGCCTTATCTCTCCAAAAATACTTCCATTTTTTTTCTAGCATAACTTCCCATTACCTCGAAGGAAAAAAATCTAATTACTGAATGAGAGTTAAAAAAATACTCAGACACATTAGAGGACAATTAATACTAAAGGACATGTGCCTATAGTAGTTGGTTCTTTAAATAGAGAAAAAGTCCCTTCCATATTTTCGACAAATAATGTCACTGTCCACTACCTAGAGAGACAATTCTCTAATTACTAAATGTGAGTTAAAAAAATGATTAGACAGATTAGACGATAAAATATATTAAAATACATGGCCCTATGAAAGGAGATAGTGCCCCAAAAATTATTATAATCTATATTAAAACACCAATGATCTTCTCCCTACTTAATGAAATTGTCTCAACTTTCGAATAGAAAACTTTCACCATATTTACAAACCATAAAAAGTCACAAGACAATTTGAATCCCCTTCTAATGTAATTGGATTTATATAGATAGTATAGACACTATGCTTCCAAATTGTCAATTTCCCTTTAGTAGTTGTTTAAAGAGAACAATGATATGTTGCCAGTGGTATTGGGTCTTTCTATTGAAGAGGAGATTTTATCCATATAATTTATTGCATGATTATTAAAAAATCCAACTATATTCGATATTTTCTAGAGTTATTCAACACAATTTATAATTGTAATGATTTCAAGATGTACAATTTTCTAAACTATTTCAATTTCCTCTAAAAGGAGGTAAGAAAATCACCTACTTTTTTAGTTTATTTTAAGGAGAAAAGTATAATATATGGAGGAGGATTTCAAGTTGTACAATTATTCACAAAATCATAACTCCACCACTTTTATTTCCAATCTTGCTATTATCTCATTGATACTCCTCAGCTTTAGAAGAAATTGGTTTTAATTCACCTCAATAATCCTTTACTCTTCTATAAACCATGTAATAAATATTTTCTTCTTTTGATATGTAGGCTTTTGAACATGTATAGTTACAATTTTAGAGATGGTTTTGTCCTGTTTGACATAATATGACAAGTTTTTTACCCTAGGGGCCATCGAAGCTCACATCTAGACAATCATATGTTGGTCGCCTCATATACTGAAACCATACCTCTTCTCTCTTGAATAAGAAAGTAAACCTACCAATCTTACGCATAGCTCTAAGAACCATACGAAATTTAATGAAATTATCATCCAAAAGAGCAAAAAGTGTCTGGACGATGTTGAAATAGCATTTTGATGATTCTTTGACTTTTTTCTTATAGATATTTGAGAAGAAAACACATAAAAGAAGATCTCTCTAGACCTTAGTACAATAATCCATATTTTCTGAGCCTTCAAAGACTATTTCTAGGTATAGGAAGGCATGAATAGATTGAATTTTCGTTTAGTATGAGAAAAGAAAATTTTCAAATATTCAATATCACCACTGGACATATTATTAATATCCATCATCCCCCGCCCAAAAAATACCCAACCCTTCCATATTCGTCTCCAAATTTTCCATTTGGAAAGGTAGTTGTACCAATCCTACCTTTAGCTTCACTACCAAGGAATCATTAAACAAAATATCAACCTTTGGGTTCATTAACATATGTTTGGATATTTTGAGTGAAAGGTATCATATAATAACTAGTAAAGGGAATTCAAATAAATGTACAAAAGAATAACGCATGAAATTTTTTATTATAAAAACTATGATTGTAATCATTGATTTAAACCTTGTAAAAATCTACTCAGCTAATGGATATGTTGGTGAGAATACCAATAGCAGAAGTGTTACCAAGTGTAAAATATAGGGGATTGTCACCCTACATGGGTAAATAAAAATAATCCATTGTAGAATCAATAAATTTCATAATTATTGAAATGATTTTGGTACCTGTGGAAGAATTGTAGATACAACACTATCAAATACTTCTCTTTATTACATTCTCCAGAAATACCATCTCCCTTGTCTGATCTTCATGGAAAAAAACTTCCTTCCTTGGTTAATAACCCGCCATATTAGAAATAAGATCACCAAATTCTTACCAAAATGTTGTATGTTCTAAGAATAGTGCAAGAATCAAATTATTCCTACCTCAGCTCAGCCTTGGATTTTTCAATGACTACATGGCATGAAGAAGGTTCCTTATCAATAATAGCTCTAGAATGCACACAACTACTCATGAAACCTTGCCCTTCACTAACATAGAAATGAAACCCTAGGTCAAGTCCAGGGCATTTCCTTTCTAGTACACTTTAGAGTCCTGGGGATTTGGAAGAAAGAATTGTATCAACAAACTAGACCACCAGTCAGAGACCATAACAACCATCAAATAAGTACAACTAAATTTCATCACCTTAATAAACGATCGAATATTGTAGCTTCAAAAGAAGGGTTACCACAAAGGGAACCTATCAAATTTAATATATGGAATATTACTTCCCTTGCATCCCACCGATCCACCATATTATTGAAATTTTGGTAAAGTGGGCACTATAGAAGCTTTTCATATTCAAACAGAGGCTTGGACTATGCTATCCAAATATGATATATATATAGGTGCATTGACTTTATAATCTGTGCACTATTTAATTCCGTGACTCTATAACCTGTGAAAACACAGAAAGTGATCACCTTAAAGTCTTGAGACGTAAATGTAGTTACATAAGAAAATTAGAAAGATAAATAAGCATTATACACCAATCAATGAAGAAAGATAAAGGAAATACCCTTTCCTAAATACAACAACATGATATTCAAATAGAGTAAAACAAACAAACGAGAATAAGGGAACTATTTTGGAAAAATTTTCTCTGAATTGCAACTTCATTTTCATCTAATTTCATGTTAATTTTAACCAGTAGCAAGAAGGACTTATGTGAGAACTATTTCAATGAGTATATTCTGTTATTATCCTCTAAGAAAGGGAAACTCATGTGAAAACTAATTTTATTTTCATGGGCCTCTTTTGCTATTCTTAGCTAAGGAGGGATAAACAATTTGAAAGCTTTTTAATGTTTTTTGTGTGCTATTGTGCACTATAATGGTGCTACATATGGAGGGTGATATCTTTAAAAAAGAATACTGCTAATTTTGGGGAGGTTTTTTTTGCTCTTTTTCTAAAGCAAGATTCCTATTTTCAAAAAATAATTTTGGGTATTGTCAAGAAAAAATATTACCACTATTATTGAATAAGTATTTATATGGTTAGAAAAGTAAATTAATGATTTTTCTAGATGCTGATATTTTGGAAAAAGAAATTCATCTTTAAGAAAATATATATATATTATATTTGAAGAAAAACAAACTTTCAATAGAAAGAAGAGCAAGGAAGAAGTTCAATCTATTAGTGATCAATGTCCTACAACTTCCTCAAGCATTCTATTCTTTCTTCACTAGATTTATTAGCCCAAGGCCATTGTTAATAATTCTCATAGGTTAGAAAATTATTTAGTAGATAAGATAAGATAATTTTATTAATATCCAACAAATGACCACAGAAGTAGGCCAATAAGACTGAAGAATACAACCAGTAACCACAATGTGGGAGAGTAAGTGCATGTCCTGGAAAATGTTGAAAATGATATAAAGAATGAAGCCTATATTGACACAACATCAAAACACATTTATAAAACCATGACATGGGTACAGTGATACAAAATAATAAGTGTTTTTTTCCAAGAATTTAAAATTGGACAACTCAAGAGCCAGTCTAGATAGAGAGTGACAAAGAGAGATCTAACAATGAATCCAATGGCATCAAGGTCACATGATTCTAATGGTTGAGGGCAAGCATAATGAGATGGGAAGTGGCTTCCTGTCAATGTCGCTCGTAAGAATCAGGGGGTCTGACTGTATGATCCTAGGGGGAATGTATGAGTCAGGGATACTCCTAACACCCAACCTCCAAAGAATGAAACTGTGGATGGATCCTTGGCTCCTCCTCTACCACTGGGAGGAATTCTGATAAGTAGGATGTGTCCTACCCTATATCTATCTAGAGCTGAGAAAATTCAACTAAGTCCCATTTGTTTCTATGGGGTGAAATTGATTCTAAATTGTATCAAAAATATATACTTTGACATATTTGATTAATTAGAGAAAGTTTACCATGTTTATTTAAATTTTAAATTGTCAAGAATTCATTCAAAGAATAATGTTCTCTACGACTTAATCATACAAATTCCAAAGTTGATATTTCAATTAGAGAGATCATATTTAAAATTTCTTTCCGACTTTTTGGCTATTCAATTTTCTCCATCCCCCACTATCGTTTCATTGGTCACTCACGCATAGCTGATAAATAATTTTTATAGTTTTCAAGAGGTGATTTGATATATTTGTTTGCAGATTTGAAGAATTTGAGTGGAGATTCCCTATTGGGATTAACATGCATTATCTCCACGGAGAGAAATTTGTAATCAAAAAGAGGGAAAACAAATCTAGATCTTCTTAGACTCCCTTGGGACTGATTTCCTCAACGAACCATTATGGGTGATAAAAATTTTGGTGCCACCACTAGAGAGCGAAGCCCTATTCCTCAAGTGCAATTAGCTCTCATTTCATGTGGTGGATGACAAGATAAATTATAAAAGAGAAGGCATATGTATTGAGAATATTCTAAGTCTCTTATTGGAATTCCAATTTGAGGGATCTGACCACATGGGCAAACAGAAAAATAAAATAGGTTGGTGGTGAGGTATTCTCCACTGAACTTCACTAGATACCCAAGGTTTCCTTATTCAGTGCCTAGTTGAAACTAGTGGTGTGACTCCTATCCTGGGTTCCAAGGTTTGATCATCTTTCAATTAATAAAGATTTTAGGGCTTTTGACTTATTTGCTAATTGTTTCGAAGTTGAACATGATGTATTGGTGAGGATTTTTATGATGTCCATATAGTGTGATGCTAGGAAATGGCATGAGGATTATCCTTCAGTTAGTATTTTGTGTTGACAGAATCTCCCAGAAGAATTTTGAGACTCGAAGGATTCCAATCAAGATGATGATCTTTCCAATAATTGTTCCATGACTATAATATTTGATGCTACCTAAAAACATTTTTCATCAAATCAAGGTTCAGATAATGAGGATGATTGTCGGTATGATTCCTATAGGAAAGGCCATTGTTTCTTTAATGGGAGATAAAAAATGATGATTTGGAGAAGAAAAATTATTTTCCCCAACCAATGCTGCAATGGATTCAATTTTAATTTATAATTATGGAAATATTTTACATGCTCCTATTGACTAGGGAAGAGATAAAATCAAAATCATACCACTTGTATCTTAGTAGTTGTATCTCCTACTTGTTGGAATGCTTCAGATTCTACTTGAGCATCCAAATCCAAGTCCACACTGGAAAAACAATCTCTAAATACGGTCTTTCCCTAATTTGAAAAAGTGAATCAATTGAAGATGTTTGGGATGGAGCTCATCAGGATCAAAAATTCTGTGAAGATATGTCTCTTTCCTTTCATTGCATGTATGATGAGTAGAAATTTTTAGGGCCTACAATACTCACTTTCATTAACTAATGTTATGGATTTGAAGCTGAAACACCTATACCGGGTGAAGTTCCTTTGGTTTAATATTAGTACGAATTTTCTCACAAAAAGGAGAAGGTGATACCATTGGTTTAGCTATTTTCTCCATATTGATCTCCATTCCTTGAAGCATGTAGACCGGTGATTGCCTAGCTGATTGGTTTATCTTCAGAGATGGTGCATTATTGTGAGCAGATATTGTTTTGTTCAAGAAGATGACACACTTGGAGTGAGAGGGATTCTCATGTATGGTGCAAAATTATGAGCATATTTGGTAGCTACAGATTCAACAGTAGTAGACTTAGTGAAGGATACATGCATGAGTAGACTTGGAGGGTTTTCTAGATAGAAAAAAATGAATGGATTAGGGAGTACTTTGAGAATTAGTTAGGGTGTTGTTTCCAAAGATAGAAGAAGCATGTGTACATGCATTTACACTTTTTCATTGGGAATGCTATTATATACAAGTTTCCCATGCACGTTGGGTGCACTTCCTAGGTAGGTTTTGGTTGATATAATCAAACTAGACGCTTTAATTGGGCACTCTAAATGCATTGCAAACCCTGTTCTCTCCTATTCTGTAAAGGATATACATGCGTAAATCATTGAGATATTTCTTATAAAAATGAACTTTACAAGAGCAGTTGGTAGTAAATTTAGTGTTATACCATTGTTTGATAATATAGGTTTTGAGTGACAAAATTGCATGTGATACCAAGCTATGTATTTTATCTTGACGAGGAATGTGATATCAACTAAATATTTCTAGTAGACTATCTGAATTTCCATATTGTTGTTTATGTAGATCTATCCTTTGGTTTTCCACTAGTTTGATCTAATCAAGGGATATGTAATGTCTACACTCTGGTGTTTTCATGCAATGATTTGGTTAAGTAGATCTACTTTTTTTATAGGTGTTTACTATTCATCAGTTGTTAGTTGTGGGAATAAATTTTTGAGTGCAGATCTAATTATCTAAGTTGAAATATTCAACAAATAGTCGCTATTACTATTTCTATATAGTGGGAGAAATATGTTGTCAAATTTTTTTTTGCGATACCAAGTTATGTAATTTATGTTTCCCATAGATGCAATCAAGGAATGTGAATACTCATAAATATTTATATTTATGTTGTTCTCAATTTACAGATTGTTGTTTTATGTAAATCTAACCTTTATTTTTCCACCAGTTTGATATAATATTGTGATATGCAGTGTCTGCACTCTGGAGATTTCATACAATGATTTGGCACACATCTCTTTGTTTTGATAGGTGTTTCCTAATATTTAGTTCTTACTAGCTAGTTGCATGAATCAATTTTTGAGTGCAGATATAATTATAATGAGTTGAAATATTCAATAAATAGTCATTATTCGTATTTGGAGATAGTGGGAGAAATAGATTGATATGGTAGTGGTTTCTCAAGATGATTTTATTTTCAGCGATTATTTTTTAGTCTAATCATTCCATGGATTATGGGATTTATGTTGACCTAGTAGAGCAAGGGATGGAAGATGTACACTAGAGGTCAACACAAAAAACCCTTTGGATTTTCTACCATCTTTACAATTAGTAAGCATTATTCATATGAGTTTCACAGTAGAATGCTTGTCATGTATGTTTGATGAAAACATGGAGACATGTCATAGAATCAATCGACTACATGATTGGCTACAATGGAGCTTATATAATTATGAGTGGTTTCATTGGACTTAACCAATTACATTGATGGTTACACTAGCTTTCTTAGTATGTTCATAGTCAGGAATCCTTTTCTAGTAAGTTTTGTTTTCGTTAAGTGCAGTGTATTATATTTGAAATTTTAAGTCGATATATATGGTTTGGGTTCAATTTTTAAGACTATTTTCAAATCTTGAGTCAAGTTTTTTTAGGGTGTTTCAAATTACAAGTATCATCATAGTTAAAGTTTTTGGGTAATGATCAAAGGAATTTTACTCCAATATATACATGTTGTACTCATAAATGAATCTTATTTCATGATTGAAGTCACCATAAACATCAAAAAATTGCATCTCAGTTGGTCTTGAGTGAGTCATAGAGGCATAGTTTTTTCATCTTATGTGGTTTCCTACAGTTTTGTGGCTTAAGGATTCCTCTCATGTTTACTGTTATAATCTGAAAAATGAATTGAAGTTCATAGTCATACTCCAAGTTCATTCTTTGCAGGAAATGTAATCGTTTCAGAAAGTGAACATATAGGATTTTCAACATTCCACAAGTGAACATTGTCTCCAAATTGAAGCCACCATTAACTCACACCTGCACCTCATATCACTAGTGCATGTTAACCATTGAATCAAAGTTTCCAACATTTTGGAGATCATATCAGCATACAAAAGGGTACTTTTCACGACAACATCATTGGAAATTGTAGAGGAACATCATTGCCTCTTTTTTTCCACGTTGCATATATAAATCATATTGTTTGAGTTTCAGTGTGTGACATATCAGCTATCTTTCGAAACATATCAGCATTGTAATTTATCTAGATGGAGTTTCTTATTCTATAAGATAAGTCTTAGATGCATTCATATGATGTAGTTTACCAATGGGAATTTCTTGGTAGTTACATTTCAAGAAAGGTTAGATATCCATTTATTATGGGGATCAACATGAACTGTGGAATAGCACGTGGAAAAATTCAGAATAGTCAGGTCTGGTACGTGATTGGGATGTGGAGTGGAATTCTTAAAAAAGGGTAGTTGTTGGAACAGGGTCTCCTAAAAGCTATGAATTTTGTCTATTTTTGTATATTTTTGTAATATTTAGTCTAACGTAGGGGTTTTAGGGTGTTTAAAATCCCCTAATGCGTTGTAACGGGTCAAGGGTAGACCAAGAGTCCGCAAACCACGGTTTGCGGACCATTTGATGCGTAGGCTAAATCGGTATAAATAGACGAAACTTTTTGAGTCATAGGCAAGAAAGAATAGAGATTGATGATAGTTGTGAATTGTAAGATCTATTTGGGTTGCTAGGGTAAGGGCTCTTGATGGCTATGTCCATAGAGATCCTCATTCTTGCTGTGTGCGGACCCTGTTGGCTATGCGCGCAGGCTGTGTTAGATTGTATTGGGTTTTGGATGTTAATATATGCAAATATGATTAGAGTATCTCTGCGTTATCTGATTTAATATATTACTGTTGATAAGAAATATTGGATTTGTTCTATTGTGATTTATGTGAAATTGTGTTGTATGATTAAAGATACGAAAATATCTGTTTGATAGTTCTGGATGTATCCTTGTTTCTATTATATGAATTTATGATCTGTTAATTACTGCGATTATAGTTTTTGTACTGATATATTGGTATTATGCACGTGGATGCAAAGGTAATTATTAGGTCTGAGCTCTGTGGTATAAGCCTGCAACTAGATCTGTTAAATGCAAATCTTGATAAGTTGGGAACGCAACTCTTCTTTACTTACCTGCTCTCTCTCAGGGTGCAGAAACCTGGTTCTAGCACGCTCCCATACTGCTTCAGGTGAGACTTTGGCCTGCACAAGCAGGTCACTGCCGAAAGGGCCAGTAGTATAAGGGTTTGTTGGCAAACCTTAACCTCCGAACCTGGGTTAGGACCCCTCGAGCCAATGAATGGTTGTGTTTTCGAGACCGTGAGAATTTTGAGAGAGAGATCGTGTAATACAAAGAGAATATTGGAAACCTGAGAAGAAATAAATTGACGAGTGGTTCGAAAAAAAAATTTAGGAATTTACGATAAAGAGAGTCGCATCACAAGGTTGACGGCGAAAAAGTGGAAGATAAGTACATTTTCACAGAGATCTATGAAATTTTCTTTGTGACATTTGCAACCAAGCTTCAAGAGTGGTTTTTAAGGCCTGTAGATTTCCAGAAGTGTTGGGAGGACGAACGGGTCACGCAGTGGACTCTAGAGTTCATCCAGCATTTAGAAAAGATTGATAACACCTTCACTAGTATGGTAGATCACTGGGTGGATAGTGTGCTAGGAGGGTTTGTGACAGAGTTTTCCATCGATCAATTTTTCTTCTATTCTGAAGCAGAGTGAAGGTTCTTCAATGGTTTCTGAGGTATGTTTCTAAAAACCTTACCATTGATGATTAAGATATTACTGTTTGAAAAGAGCATTCTGTGCAGCCACAGAAAGTGAATGAGCTCCAAGTGAGGGTACAACACGCAGTGGTAAATATTATGGAACTAATCAAGGAGATCAATTTGTCTACAGTCTAGTAAGAAATTATGTTGTGCATAGCTCTCCGTCTATACCACAGTCGAACCCTCATAGGGGTAAAAACTCACAAAGTCCACCGGTAGAAGATGATATGGCCTTGCACATGAAGCTACCCACCTTCAAGGGCATAGGATATAAATATATGGATCAGTTTTGGTTCATCGCAAGATCAGTATGGACTGCGCAAAATTTTGCTAGTGATGCGGAAAAAAGGGCGCAGTTATCCCTTGCCTTTGAAGGAAGGGCCTTGGACTGGTATATGGGATACATGGACAACATGCGAATCTAAAATTTGAAGAGATTAATAATTCTTTGAAACAATAGTTCAAGAATCGAAAGTCTTACTCGTAGATAGTGAACGATCTGAAGGATTTCAAGTAATGACCGTCCGATTCCATATGGGAGGCTCACCAATGGTTAAACAAGGTAATTAGAGAAGGAGGATTTTTGTATCGATGACAGGCGGCACACAGAGTGGGTCATTGCTATGCTACTACCCCACATGCCCATTCCAATGGGACATCAAGCCATTGAATCGCAGGAAAAGGCCTTGGAAATTGCGATGAAGCTAGAAGCTGTGCCAAGAGATGATACCTACTAGGGGTGCAGCAGATACAAGGCCAACTAGAAGCAATGCATATAGAGATCCAGAATCTCTGGAAGGAGCGAGGAAAGGAGGTTAGCCCTAAAATATGGCTGATATGATGCAGTGTGAATGGACACACCAAGGATATTTATCCTCTAATAGTAGACTACATACAGGCTGGGGAACCCAGTCCGTTGCGACCCAGGGAATCTATAGGACCAAGTGAACTGGTGCTTTGGTGTGATGATTTTCGCATTGCTGGGTTGTACGATACCAACCACTACCCCCGCCTTGCTGCATATGTCCCATAAATAAAGAAACAATGGTGCAGGTTCTGTAGATCTGTAGTCCATGATGAACAGAACTGCTGGACATTTGATCTGATGATAGATTGAGGAAATCTATATAGGGTACTATCGGATCCTTCCTCGCCAAGATCCCCCTTGACCACAGGTGGCTCCCCAGCTAGGGGCAGGGGAGGGGGGCAAGGTGGAAGCGTAGGTAGTGGGAGAGGACAACAGATTTGATATAACTGCGTAGAAATAGGGCACTTTGCAAGGGACTGCATGAACCCTGCGAGACAATCCTACAGATACTGTAGATAGCTGGATCATGTGATTGAAGGTTGCCCAATTCTGATAGCCAAGATGCAGGAGAAGCAACAGAAACCTACGCAGAATGTACAAAGGGTCAAGGTGGAACCTTGAGATGAAGGACCAAGTGTTAATGGTATAACACGCAGCAACATGGCCACCGGAGGAGCTGCGAAGAGGGGTGAGGTAGAGCCTCTCATTCATAAATCAGTTTCTTAAATAAGAATATTTTGACTTAGAAAAAGAAAAGGAAACCTTTTTTGCAGCTCGCCAATATTTTTCTAAGGCTGAGGCACCTACTCCTCACGGCCCTGCAAACCCCAAAGTAGATGATGAGGTCAAACCATTCCTACAAGCATGTGTAAAGCTGTTACGCAACCAAAGGGATGTAGAAAACCTCCAAGCCTTGATAAATAGCTGCACAGAAAAAAGAACCCTAGATATGGAAATTAAGGATGTGCACAAACTATATAAGCATAAGAGACACAATGGTAGGGAGATGTGATTGATTGCACAGATCAATGATTATGAGATAGATCAAGTCATTCTATACTTAGGATCAGGTGTGACCGTACTACCTAAAATAACTTGGCAGTGAATTGCAGAACCTATGCTGGAATGGTTCACTATCCAACTGCGCATGGCCAACCAATAGAAGATCATCCCGTTGTGAAGACTATCAAAGATCATAGTAGATATCGCAGGAGTTAAGGTCCGGGTTGACTTTGAAGTCATTCAAATTGCAGAAGATGTGAACCCTTACCCAGGACTCCTAGGATTGGACTGGGCCATAGATATGGGCGATATTATCAACTTAGAAAAGAGGAGCATGGTGTTTGAAAGTGAAGGAAGTGGGTGATAGTACCATTGGATCCCATAGAAGGAGAGAGGTATACAGAGCCAATGCGTGAGGAAGAAGAGGTGGATCACATCTATAAGTTCAATGCAAGGGACAAATACTAGATCAATCCTATGGCCGATGGTGTGCTTTGCTGGGAAAGAGATAGCGAATGCTTCTCCGACTTTAACGAGGAAATGGAAAATTGGCAAAATCAGTTGCATGATGTCTTTGCATTGCGCTGCCTATGAATTACAAGGGACTTCTAATTCATATCTTTAGAGGTAAGAGAACTGCCCTACTTTGATGGTTCCGGTAGTATAAAAGAGTTTTTGTGAACATTCGAAGCTGAGGTGCCCAGAGAACGAAGGTTATGGGCCCTTAATCTAGCCATGTGTGCAACACCTGCAAGGTGGTGGGACACACATAAGGGAGCATTCTAGAAGTGGGAGGAATGTTGCAATATGATGGTCCTATGATTTGAGCCTCCAACCGATGTGCACGTTAAGACATTTCTTGGCCCAGGGGATCCACCCAAACATTGGTTTACCTGGATGGAGAAATGTTGTGATCGTACTATAGAAGAATGGGTTCACTTGTTTATTCATGCCTTGGAACCAATTCCCACTGCATGGTACCTAGATGTGGAGCTACATCAATATAACCGCCAGTGGGAAACCTTAAAGGACAAATTTTTGGGGAGATTCGGGTTAACAGGAGGATCGAAGGTGCTTGATGAAGCTCTACAGGGTATCGATACCTTTGTATTTGGTAAATCCATCCCCTACGTAGCATACGAAATACCCCCATGGAAAACACAGATGCAGGATATTGTCAATTGTCACAATATAGCTATAGTAGCATGCGATGAGGATCCACGTAATGTCTCTATCCCAGAATCAGAGGGGGAGTGCGCAGTTGCAGGACCTCCATTGTAGACTGTAGATGTAATGAAGCCTCTACGACTGCGGGAAGTCAACATTGGAACAACAGAGCAGCCTAGGTTTTCTGAAATTGGAGACTACTAGGATAATGACACTGTAAGAAAAGTTGTTGAATTGCTCACAGAATATCAAGACTTATTCCCAACCAAGTTTTCAGAGCTCAAAGGGATCACAGGGGACCTAGGGGTTATGCACATCATGCTAAAACCAAATGTGCACCCTGTAAAGAAGCAGGCCTATCAGATAAACCCTAAGTATAAACAGACGGTTAAGGAAGAAATCGATAAAATGCTCGTCACAGGTATTATCAAGTCGATTGAGGAGTCCGATTGGGAATGTCCAATGGTGGTTCAAGAAAAGAAAACAAAGGCATAAATATGAATCTGTGTGGACTTACGCAAGCTAAATGATGCCTATGTACATGACCCCTTTCTGACACCATTCTCCGATGAGATCCTGGATAGTGTAGGATGCCAGGAAGCATACTCATTCACTGATAGATTCTCAAGATACCATCATATCAGAATCAAACCAGAAGATCATAAAAAAACTACAATTAGACTGAATGGGGATCCTTCCAGTATACAGTAATGTCGTTTGGACTCAAGAATGCCCCTGTTATCTTCTCGCAGATAGTTGTCGCAATTTTCTAGGAATTCATCCACAAATTTCTCAAAGCATATTTCGATGATTGGATTGTCTTCGACTTACTAAAGACACATGTTTCGAACCTGTGCATGATGTTGGATGCCTATCGAAAACACTAGATTTCCTTAAATATAAAAAAATGTATCTTCTACATACCCTTCGGCATCTTGCTCAGACACATAGTTTTCCAACAAGGGTTGATGGTGGACCCTATAAAAGTGGCAGTTATCATCAATATGGCAGGCAGTGCCTACGACTCAGACATGGCTACGTTCGATCCTTCGACATATGGGCTACTATAGAAAATTCATTCAGGGATATGCACTGATAAAAACACCTCTAGAAAAGCTACTTACAAAGGATGTTTCATTCTTTTGGGATGACGAGTGCCAGAAGAGCTTTGAGCTACTCAAGGAAAAGATGGTATCTTCACCTATTCTTATTTTTTATGATTGGGCAAAGGTATTTCATGTTCATGTTGATGCTTTTGGGATTGCCCTGGGAGCATTCCTTACACATCCTCGCGTCGAAGACATTGATCACCCCATTGCATTTGCTAGTTTAAAACTCTCGAATGCGGAGTTCAATTATTCCACCATCGAGAGGGAAGGGTTGGCCATGGTCTATGCACTACAGAAGTATCAACACTATCTGTTAGGATGACACTTTCAAATGTTTACAGATTAATCGGCTTTAAAGTACCTTCTGAATAAGCCTGTGCTGGAGGGGGAAATCTGCAGATGGGTGTTGTTGTTTCAGGAATACAATTTTGAAATCATATTCAAGCCAGGAAAGTTGAATGCAAGGCCAGATCACTTGTCCCGAATTGAAACGGGGGAGGAACCCGCTAACTTGGAGGAAGGATTGCCTGATGCGCAACTGTTCACCATTAAGGTTGTTGATGCACACTTCATTGATATCATTCAGTTCCTAACTACAGGCATGGCACCTATAGAATATTTGGTACAACAAAAGAAGGATTTGGCTGCCCGGGCAGCATATTTTACCATTATCACAGGTCATTTGTATAAAATAGGCGCTGATGAAGTGTTGCGTAGATACTCTATGGAGCATGAAAGGCACGCTATCTTGGAAAAATCTCATGAACTCATATTAGGAGGTCACTACGTAGGTAAGGCAACGACACAAAATATCTTTCTGGTTGGGCTATGGTGGCCTACCCTACATAGTGACTCTCATGATTATTTTAAAGCCTGCGATACGTGTAAGCAGACAGGGAGGCCATCATGTAGAGACGAAATGCCTTTACAACCGAAAATGGCTCTGCAGGCGTTTGACAAATGCGCCATTTATTTATTTTGTGGGACCAATCAACCCACTAGGGAAGAAGAAAGGTACGCGCTACATAGTTACTGCCACTAATTATGTAACCAGGTGGGCCGAAGCACAAGAAGTGAAGGATTGTACTTCAAATACCACTACGCACTTCATCTTTTAGCAGATTCTGACAAAATTTGGATGTCCAAAAATCCTTATGAACGATAGAGGTACGTAATTTGTTAATGAAATAATAAAATCTTTGACTGAGGACTTCAGGATCCATCATGCAAAGAGCACCTCATATCATCCACAGGAAAGTAGAGTGGTCGAATCCTTTAACAAAATCTTGGAGCAATCACTGACTAAGGTCTACAACACCGATCGTAGTGATTGGGACGTGTGCATCCCATCAGTTATTTGGGCCTATCGGATGACCTGCAAGAAGCTCACAGGGAAAACCCCATTCAGGATGGTCTATGGCAAGGAGGCCATTATGCCGATGGAGTATATTGTTCGTAGTATGCGTATCGCAACGTTTACGAACATGGCAGAACCTAACATCATGGAGCAACGTTTAGCGCATCTTATGGCTTTGGAGGAATATTGGTTTATTGCTAATTTACATCAGCATGTTCAGAAGGCCTGCGATAACGCGTGGCATGATCAACATATTCACCAAAGACTTTCGCAAACGGTGAATTGGTCCTCTTATATGATAGCTAATTTGCGAGACACCCAAGGAAGTTTCAACAACACTGGCTTTGTCCCCAGATCTGTTGCTCCATCTGTGTATTATATGAAATCACGAATGGTAGATCTGTGTGATTAGCTACCTTGTGTGGTGATATGCTACGCGGAGATATGGTGAAGACACAGATGGAGCAATATATCGCCGATATCTAGGCTAAGTTGTAGCCCGAAACACCCTTGGAGGTACGGGCGCAGTGAACTACGATGTTCACCGCGGCTACGAACGTCATTAGAGGGAATCTCGCGTAGGGTGACCAATTGCTAGAAACATCCATGTAAGTATGGAGCAAGGTCTAGTGTGACCCAGTCCTACGAGGCATCAACCAGGGCCTACGGCAGAAAGAAGAAGAGTTCTAGATGTTAGAAGCCACCCTGCCCACTTTTTCTCCTGCTTAGCATTTTACATGGCTGTGCACCAGTCACGACCTCCAAGAAGCTATTAATGAAATTCGATAGAAGAAGAAGGTCCGCGGAAACTGCCTGAAGCCTTGGGTTGCTGAGGCCCTCAAGCTTTCACAAGATGTTGATGCCGCAGGTAAGGAGTTAAACCAGACTCTGGAGAGCGTCACCGTCGTGACGGAAGGCCTGATTTCATAGAAGTTGGTCAACATTTCACAGAATTCTACTGCGTATAGTGAAGGCATGCTGCCCCCATTAGCCGAAGCAATAAAATTTTCGCAGGCACAGGTGGAGACCCCACCATCACAGTGACTCGGGATGAGTCACAAGATTGTGTTGGGGGCCTATTGGAACATGCTCTTCTAAAAGCCGTGAATTTTGTCTATTTTTGTATATTTTTGTAATATTTAGTCTAACGCAGGGTTTTTTGGGTGGGTCAAAGCCTCTAATGCATTGTAACGGGTCAAGGGTAGACCACGAGTCTGCAAACCACGGTTTGCAGACCATTGGATGCATAGGCTAAATCAATATAAATAGATGAACCTTTTTGGGTCATAGGAAGGAAATAATAAAAATTGATGATAGTTGTCAATTGTTAGATCTATTTGGGTTGCTAGGGTAAGGACTCCTATTGGTTGTGTGTACGGAGATCCTCAATCCTGCTGTGTGCGGACCCTACTGGCTATGTGCACAGGTTGTGTTGGATTTTATTGGGTTTTGGAAGTTAATATATGCGAATCCGATTAGAGTATCTCTGTGTTTTCTGAGTTAATATATTATTGTTGATGTGAACTGTTGGATCTGTTCTCTTATGATTTATGTGAACTTGGGTTGTATGATTAAAGCTGTGAAAATATCTGTTTGATAGCTGTGGAAGTATCCTTGTTTCCGTTATATGAATCTATGATCTGTTAATTACTGATATTATAGTTGATGCACTGATAGATTGGTATTACGCACATGGACGCGAAGGTAATCATTAGATCTGAGCTCTGTGATATAATCCTGCAACTAGATTTGTTAAATGTGAAGCTCAATAATTTGGGAACGTAGCTCTGCTTAACTTACCTGCTCTCTCTCAAGGTGTGAAAACCTATTTCCAGCACCCTCGCATACTCCTTCAGGTGAAACTTTGGCCTGCACAAGCAGGTCACTACCGAAAGGGCCAGTAGTATAGGGGTTTGTTGGCAAACCTTAACCTCCGAACCTGGGTCAGAACCCCTCCAGCCAACAACATTTATTGAATGTGAAGACCATGATTAATCATTATACTGAGGCATAGAAAATATTGCCTAGATTTAACCCCACATAGAACAGGAGGAAATTTTGTTTGGGTTATAAAACAACTATCCAATTAGTAGAGGGCACAAATTTGGTGATTTGTGGGCAATATTATGTCATTTGGGAAACTCAAAATTGACCATATTTAGTATGGGACATTTTTCTCATCAAAATACATCACTAGTGCATGGTGTATGATTTCATATAGAGGGGTATATATCTCCCTTAGACACTTGTTCAATCCCCATATAGGGTACCACTCTTCTCACATCACTTATGTCAAACTCTGTTGATGCCTTCCTATGTTAAAAAGCACCATACTGTCTTATTTATAAGTGTGAGAGGAGGATGTATTAGGCATGTAATGGGTTATTAACAAAAGGAAAGAACTGGAGGTTGGGGGATGGTATATTAAAATAATAGGAGTTATGGAATATTGAGGAAGTGATCAAGTGGACATGAAATTTGAAGGTGGAGAAAAAGGTATCTCTCATAGAATGTTTAACCTAAAAATTATAAGAAAAAACCCCTCCATTTTATTCTTTTTATTTTCCCTTACCATCGTTTGATGAGGATAAAATCAAAAAGAGAATGGCCAAAAACTATGAATCAAAAGGAATTTTGTATACATAGGCACGTTACAAGGCAGAAAAAATTAATAATAATGAATTAGGAGAAACCATTGATTATGTGATTTATTTCTCCTATTACAATCCTTATATTGAGAGTGAATTTGAGCTAAGTAACAACCACTTGAACTGGTATTTTGTTTCTTCTTCTGGGTTGGATGTCGAAATATAAATCAAAATAGATAAGGCTATATATTCAAAAGATGGGGAATGTGAAGGTGTTGTTATTACTCAAGGCGTTTCCACTACCAACAGAGTACCATCACACAAAGGACAGATTTGCAGACCCGATTGCCTGAATTTTGAAGATAAATATAAGATAAGATAATTATATTTATGTACAACTATTGACCGCAAAGTAGGCCAAAGGTACTTTTGATTACAATGATGTCCATATATGACAATAAAAAATACAATGCATAAATATAAAAGGTACAATGCAAGAACATAAAAATACAATGTATGTAATGCCCTAGCAGAGAATATATAGGAGCTAATGGGTTTGAAGATCAAACAAATCTATCCTAACATCCAAGGTTGAATGAACACTGAATAAATTCCACAAATTATATTAGCTAGATGACGGTTCGGTGGAAAGTGTGGACTATCCACTAGATCGTTGCCTAGGGCAGTTTTCACACCGTTGAGGTCTAGAGGACCTAGTATGTCTACGAAAAATTGATCTGAGATGGATTTTTTGGTGAAATCTTATGTGGTGGGATTAGGTTCCACGGATCCTCGTTGATCTAGAGACTGGATATGAACTGGTATCAAACAGTCTCATCGTGCCCCTATCTGAAGGTAGTACCCTAAAAAATTTCATGATCCTTAATGTGGGGTCTAGTCTGATGGGAGACTGAAGAATATGTGCTCGGAAGATGAAATCCTCTTGCATATATATGTTTAAACATATCTGATCGAGATACCAGAAAACTCTGGTGAGGGTATGAGAATCTCTGAACAAGCAATTGAACCTTCCCCTAATCTCGTAGTAGATTGGGAATCCAAAAATGAAGTGCACCTCGGTCTCGACTTCCTGTAAATGACATACCTAGAAAATTATATTTGGTCTACCAATATAGTGGTTTGTATCTACTAGAAGTATATGAGAACATACTCCGAACTACCATAGAGGAAAGTGAAGAGCATGCATCGAGTGGTGAAACATATACTAGGGTTGAACAATGACCCTATCTCTCAACTCCAAGAACCTCTGAGTGTAGAAGGACATATTTGGGTGCAACCCTCCCAGATGATTGGGCTAGCTGAAAAAGATGAAGTGCCTGTATATTTCCTCCCTCATGATCCTTTTTAGCTCTTTTCGAGTAGGTAAAAGGTGACCAGGAACATCTAAGGAATATCTGAAAGGAGGGATATGATCCAACTGAATGCCTACTGATTCTAAAAACACGAAATCTCATGTAAACAAACATCTAGCCCAACCCAAGGGAGTAGAATGAGAAATAGTATCATAAGAGCAATATGCCAAGTAAGGATGTCAGTCGCTACTCTTTATCTAGTCTGCAAAGCCTTAGAAATGATTCAAGAATGATAACAAACTTAATATTGTCTGAATTCAAAAGGGCTGAGCTCCAAACTCAGCAACGATGATTTTTTAAGGTACATCCTGTTTCCATATAATGATGTGACGGGGAAGAAGAATCTAGACTCTCTCAACTGAAGCCCAATCTGACTCAGGTATAGACAGTCCCCAAATCTCTAAGCCATATAGAACAGTGGGACAGATCAAGGTGTCCATGAGCCTCATTTTGGACAAGATGTCCTAGAATTGATATCGAAAGCACTATCTCTAGAGAAGGGTTGAGGATCCATATCATTTTTTGAAATAAGGAAAAAACTTTGGTCGAACACTAAAGTGAAGACTTGAGAATTTAACCTGCAAGTAAGCATACATGTTGGTGATCTCCACCTCCTCCCCTATGAATAGAAAGTGAAGGTATGAAGTTTTCTTCACCGCATTGAAGATAATAACCTTGTTTTTACCGAGGTTGATAGTTAATTTCAAATATTGTAAAACAGATCTAAGGCATCTATTTTCCTCTGTAATCCCTCTTGAGAAGAGGAGAGGAGGACCACATCATCATCAAAGAGTAGAGTAGATATCAGAACTTGGTGAAGAATGAAGCTATAATATTCCTACTTAGCTTCAGCTAAGAGGAATATGCAATTTTGTTCTATTTTCTATCTCATGAATAAATGAATAAAGGAGGACATGTAAAACTCCTGAAAAAAATCAATAAATCAATGCCTATGTAAACAGAGACATATCTGGGCCATGTAAATAAACTCTTACAGGTGTGAATGGGTTTGAATCATGAGATTGGGTCAACCTTGACCAAGTCAATAGCACAGTCTAGATGCAATGAACCTCATGAATAGACAACGCAGTTTTAGATGGAGGCTCCACATGTGAAAGGAGCTAACTAATTGAGGTTGTTTAGGGTTTGGCAAGGCTTTAATATTATAAAAGAAGGAGGAGGAAAACAATGAAAGGTTGTTGATGATATTATTTTCTGAAGGTATTGTCTGCTGAGACATTCCTCATTGGGTTTTCATGTTTAGGAATCCCGCCTCCTTCCTTGAGATCCTCTTGGAGGAGTCTTGTTTTCCTAGTCCACTATCTAGAATTTGGCCAAGACACATCTTGCATCTACAGCGCAGTCCTATTTAGGAATGGGTTTTCCATATAAGTTGCAGCAAGTGGAACACTAGATCTGCTCATATCTACATTTTACTGTGACTCTTCTCAGTGAGTGTGTCTTTTAACCTCCTGGAAGAGTGCATTAGCTGTTGAAGATTCAAATCCACACCTTAGCAGTATGCCAAATCATTCTCAGAGCCTACAATGCAGTCCCTCTTCCATGACTGCGTTATTTTCAAGAGCAGAGTTGCAGGGAAACTTGGTATCATTTTAAAGGAGAGATATCTAGTGATTGGATCCTTCCCTTCACTGTCGTGATCCGTGGTTTGGACAATGAATCCATGTTAGTTCAGATATAATATGCTACATATATTATGATTCATAATTTTTTGAATAAATTTGCAAATCTGTGACTTAGATCTCATATCTATTCACTGTTGTCCATGTTTTGCTGAGATCCCCAAGGGGAGTGTATAAAGGAGCCTATCTTGTATACAGATCTGAAATGGATCCATAATTTTGTGTACATATATTCTCTAGATCTGAGTTTTAATATACTGCATGCTTGAGCAATAAAAATAACACTGTCAAGCTTATTCTTCCATTTCATGTTGTTGTAGCAGCTCATTTTGAGGCTTTTGTCTTGTACATTCTTTCTATTCCTGTTATACACTGTATAAGCTAGATCCATTTTTCTGATTTATAGCTAAAATATGAACCTCCATTTTCGTCTCATGCTTCTAAATTGATAAACTATGTTATTTCTAAAGCAGTCCTTTTCATATAGCTACAACCCCTCTCTTTGGGTGTTTTTCAGCTAGACTAGGTTGTGGGAAATCTGTTTAACCCACCTAGTTTGATTTTTTTTTGCTCTCCTTTTGGATTCAGATCTTAGATGAGCTGATATAAGGGATCCAGGAGGTACAAACTCATTTCTAGGCACTTAATTCTCACGAGTGTGTTATTTCAACAGGCTTGTTGTGCAATCCCTATTTTGGGATATTAAAGTGGTATCAGAGCATCTTTCTTGGCAGATCCTGTGCATTATTGGAGCCAATATGCCTTCATAATAAGGAGAGTCTCTCACTGATAGATAGAACAGGTATCATAGGAGAAGACAGAAGAAAAATTATTACACCAAAGACAAAGAAAGCAAGGATGAAACCCCTTTGCATGGAAGAATAAAAGCAGTAGAGTTCTCTAACATTATTTCTCAAGCTTTGCATGAGCTGAAGGAAGAAATCAGGGAGGTGAGGAATGAAAGACCAGTAGATCTCTTGAAGAGGTTGCACAAGAAGGTAGCCCCACTACTTCATTTGATGTGTGTGAGCATGCATCCAAACAATCAGATCTACAACATTGCAGCATGTCCGCATTCTTTGCAAGAGGAGAAGAAGATGGAGAGACACCAGAGGAGGAGAATCTTGGTGACTGCCTCTGATAATATGAATCTCAGTCTAAAAGATTCAAAGATCATCTAGGATTCACATAGTTTTGGCAACTCAAAGAGGAAAGAAGATCCATGAAGATATCTCCATTTCAAAACATTGTTGGGGAGGTTAAAGATCTGCTACATGATTTTCCAAGGGTAAAGGCCTTACCTTAGCAAGATCACTATTCTTAAAAATAATGCATGGGTATCCTTTCCTCAAGGAGAGATCAAGAAAAAGGATATTTTATTGATGGGGCATAATCCATTGATGAGGAGAAGAAAGAAGTAGAATTGAAAGGTTCCTCCAGCATTGTGACAGCAGGGGGGAATCTATTTTTATCGAAAAATGGAGTTGAAGCTATGGCTTCCACTAAGAGGGCCCTTGTATCTCTGCAAGGAGGCCCCAAGTATCCTATACATGGAGAGAAAGAGATGCATGTTTCTATGATGATAAACAAAGAGACAAAATAGTGGAGGAAATGTGTCCCAACACTGCATCCAAATTTTGGATCACACACTATGATGGATCAGTCCTTTTTGATCAAGACTCTTGACACCAAGGAGATGATGGGTGTTCATCAGTTAACTACATCTAAAGGGATCACCTTAGACTGTGAGATCTTGTAGAAGGTGGGTGATGAAGAAGAAGATGGGGGAGTTTCTCCAACTTCTCCTTACCATGGTACTTCCACACAACAATTAGAGATGGATTTGTGCAATGGACGAAGTCATATGATGTTCCCATCTATTATTCACATCATAATGACCCATGATACATCATTATCTTGAGGTATACCACCTGTTAGACCACCTAATTCAGATTTTATGGGAGATGTTTCATGCATTGATGCTGCTTTCATAGATCCAAGGAGAGAGGGATCATTAGAAGACCATGCTTCAACGCTGAGAGTATGGGGGAAGTACAAGAAGAGGGAAAGCACTTTTCCCTTAACTTCACTATCCATTCTCTCATCCCATATTGTGCTGAGAGGAGATGTTTCAAGAATGAAGAATGACACCATCATGAAGCAAGGGAGGAAATCCTTGAAACTAGGGACAAGCTTGTTTGGGGGATCCTCTACCATACATGATGAGAGATGGTGGGAACACCTGCATAGTTTGGAAAAAACAAGGATGTTTTGGATAGATGGAAGCCTTCCAAGGGAGGCTAACTTCCAAGGACTTCCCTCCTCTTTTGAGCATGTGCATGAGGAAGGAAAGCAGCAAGGGAGGACTATAAACCCTCCACTTTGTAACTTTGACATGGGATATTTCAAGGAGAAAAACCACAACATGGCAGACACTTCATATGACACACTATCAACATTGTCATTGTTGGGCACACTAGATTCTTATTGGAAATCCCAACTGTTGGTGGATTATTCCAAGGATCTTCATACTTGCATGATTCTTGATGACTGGTTGCATGAGGGGAGATATTCAATCCTTGATGGAGTCATCTACAATCATGGTAGAATATTCTTGTCTAGAGCCTCCAATATCAAGGGGAATCTTCTATAGAGGGCTTATGAAGAGTTCCATCTTAGCCACACTTATTCTATGAAGCTCAACAATATCATATTGAGGAGATATTACTGGGAGGGCTTTGAGAGCGAACTATATCAACATTGTCAGAGATGCATGGATTTTGTGGAGCTGGAGTAGCAACATAACTCTATTGGAGAGTTAATTTAGCCATCTCTTTCCCCTCTCGAGGGAGAAGATAGATCTATGCACCACTCCAATTTTATGAGGAGGAATATTGGTGAAAAATATGCTCATGTAAAGAAACGTTATTTTTCTGATTGTATGCATTCTTTCACCATGTTTATGCAGGCCATGACTCCAAGGAGGAGTGTTATATCTTTTCAATCTCATGGAAAATATGGTGTCACAAAAATTTCTGCACTTGGCCACTCCCTTGGTCGACAAATGGAGGTCTTGTTTCATGATGGGTGCTTTCCTAAGGCACCAAACATATCTCACACATTCAGCTACAGTGATATGGCCTGGGTTGAAAGCAAGTGGTGGGAAAACCACTTACCACTTCTTGGTTTGATCCAGGTAGGATATGCCTTACGCTGGTTCCACATGTGGGACTATGACCCACCTCCATATGTGCATATTTCCATTTCTCTGCATAATATTTTTCTCCCATACATTGATGACATAATTTTACATTTTTTGGGGATATATGGAGGAAGGATGGGAGGTACGCATGTGCCTAATGGGCTGAAAATTATCCCTCTGTTTTATGTCATATATTTCATAGGGAACATTAGGCAAACCATGGTTGTTTCACATGAGATATTGTTTCCTTGTGGGATGGGTTTTCCACATCTCATACTGGCTTTCGACGGACAATTCATGGAGGTTTGGATTGGTGAGCATCTATCTTATGATGAGAGCTTGATCTTTGATGATGTCACCAATGGAGGAGAAGATTTGCAACACTCACCTTATCAGTTTCTTGAGGACAAGAAAAAATTTTGAGGGGAGGACTGTAATATTCCTACTTAGCTTCAGCTAAGAGGAATATGCAATTTTGTTCTATTTTCTGTCTCATGAATAAATGAATAAAGGAGGACATGTAAAACTCCTGAAAAAAATAAATAAATCAATGCCTATGTAAATAGAGACATATATGGGCCATGTAAATAAACTCTTAAAGGTGTGAATGGGTTTGAATCATGAGATTGGGTCAACATTGACCAAATTAACAACGTAGTTTAGAAGGAATGAACCTCATGGATAGACAACGCAGTTTAAGATGGAGGCTCCACATGTGAAAGGAGCTAACACATTGAGGTGGTTTAGGGTTTGGCAAGGCTTTCATCTTATAAAAGAAGGAGGACGACAACAGGAAAAGATTGCTGATGAGATTATTTTCTAAAGGTAATGTCAACTGAGACATTCCTCATTGGGTTTTCATGTTTAGGAATCCCACCTCCTTCCTTGAATAGCTCTTGGAGGAGTCTTGTTTGTCTATTCCACTATCTAGCATTTGGCCAAGCCACATCTTGCATCTACAGTGCAGTCCTGTTTAGGATTGGGTTTTCCATGTAAGCTACAGTAAGTGGAACACTAGATCTGCTCAGATCTAGATTTTACTAGGGCCTCTTCTCAGTGAGTGTGTATTTTAACCTCCTGGAAGAGTGCATTAGTTGTTGAAGCTTCAGATCCACAACTTGGCAGTAGGCCAAAGCATTCTCAGAGCCTACAGCGCAGTCCCTCTTCCATGACTGCGTTATTTGCAAGAGCAGAGTTACAAGGAGACTTGGTATCATTTTAGAGGAGAGATCTCTAGTGATTGGATCATTCCCTTCACTGTGGTGATCCATGGATTGGTCAACCAATCCATGTTAGTTCATATCTGATATGATTCATATGTTAAGATTCATAATTTTCTAAATACTTCTACAGATCTGTGAGTTAGATCTCAGATCTACTCACTGTTTTCCCTGTTTTGTTGAGATCCCCATGGGGAGTGTATAAAGGAGCCTATCTTGTATACAGATCTGAAATAGATCCATCATTTTGTGTATAGATCTGCTATAGATCTGAGTTTTAATCGACTACATGCTTCAATAATGAAAATAATGCTATCAAGCTTATTCTGCCATTTCATGTTGTTGTAGCAGCTCATTTTGAGGCTTTTTTCTTGTACATTATTTCTATTCCTATTATACACTGTATAAGCTACATTGTAGATCCATTTTGTTGATGTATGGCTGAAATATGAACCTCCATGTTGGTCTCATGCTTGTAAATCGATAAACTACATTATTTCTAAAGCAGTCCTTTGCATATATATGCAACCCCTCTCTTTGGGTGTTTTTTAGCTAGACTAGGTTGTGTTTTGAAACCAGCTCCAAAAAGAGAAGAAAAGATATATCAACACCTTATAAATAACCCACTTCGAGGGTGAAACCTCCAATACATTACATGAATGAAAAATTCTTGAATGATTCAAATTAAAAAACCTCCTTTCTATATATAGGAGTCCATGGGGCCACAATGTAATCCTAGTGGGGCCAAAATGTAATCCTAGCTGACCTAACAATAATAATTTAAGGACACAATAATAACAATATGAGGGTAACAAGGGTAAAATAATAACAGTAAGGGGGTTACACTAACAACAATAAGGGACTATACTAGTAATATAGGGACCTAACATGCCCCTCTCCTTCAAAAAAGTGTTGTCCTCAATGCTTGAGTAGCTCTAGGTGCTTCTGTATAAAATTCTCATCCTCCCATGTAGAATCTTCAGTGGGAAAGTTCTTCCACTTGATGAGATACTCTGAAATTGATCGATTTCGTAGTTGTCGAGTTCTTGTTTCCGTGACCGCTTCAGGTTCCAATATGATTTTTCCTTCCTCATCAAGTTCTGGAAATATTGTTTGAACTGGAAGATTTTTACCTATAACCTTCTTTAAGCATGAAACATGGAAAACTGGATGCACTCGCGAAGAAGCAGGAAGCTCCAATTTGTATGCCATAGTACCAATATTTTGCAACACATTGTAAGGACCATAGTACTTTGGCGATAATTTATTATCCTTCTTAGCTTGCTTGAGGGACATTTGTTTGTATGGTTGTAGCCGTAAAAATACCCAATCTCCTACATCAAAACTTCTCTCGTTGCGATGTTGATATGCCTGTTGTTTCATTCGATTTTGTGCCAAATTCAGGTTATCCTTTAAGAGTTGGAGAACTTCTTGCTGATGCTCGATGTGATCTTCCACTGCTTGAGCCTTCGAATTTTCTCTTAAATATGATGTGATGGATGGTGGATGATATCCATAAAGTGCCATAAATGGGGTCATTTTTGCTGCAGTATGGAAGGAAGTGTTATACCACCATTCAGCAAGAGGTAACCACTTGACCCATTGTGTTTGTTTATAAGATACAAAACAACGAAGATATCCTTCCAAACATTTATTTACTATCTCAGTTTGACCATCAGATTGAGGATGATAAGATGAGCTATGAGCTCATTGAGTACCCAAACAAGAAAATAACTCCGTCCAAAAATTTCCAGTAAAAATGGGATCTCTGTCGCTCACAATAACCCTTGGGCTTCCATGTAGCTTTTGAATTCTATCCATAAATGTAGTAGCAACTGTACTTGCTTTAAATGGATGAGATAATGCACAAAAGTGTGGATACTTGGTAAGTCTATCAACTACCACCATGATGACACTCTTTCCTTCGGACTTAGGTAAACCTGTGATAAAATCCATTGAAATCTCCTCCCAACGTTGACTTGGAATGGATAAAGGTTGTAGAAGTCCCGGGGTCTTAATTTTCTCAACTTTATTCTGCTGGCAAACCAAACATTCTGCCACAAACTTTTGAATATCAGATTTAAGGCCATCCCAAAAAAATTCTTTCTTCACCCTGTGGTAAGTTTTTAAAAATACTGAGTGTCCTCCTAAAGGAGAAGTGTGCAATTCCAAAAGAATCTTTTGTTTTAGTTGGGAATTCTTACAAAGATATAAGCGATCTTTGTACCATAAGGAATCATTTTCCAACTAAATGTATCAGATGTACTAGGATCTTGCTGCAACTTTTGAATGAGTGTCCATACATCTTTGTCCTTCTTCCATTCATCTCTTGCTTCGGTTATCCAATTTGGTTGGATAATAGAAATGGCACAAAGCAATGCTTCCACCTCTTCATTCTTTATTGAGAGTGCATCTGCAACAACATTTAGCTTCCCTTTTTTGTAGATTATTTCAAAGTCATAACCCAACATCTTTGTGACCCATTTTTGCTGCTCTTCTTAAGATAGTCTTTGTTCCAAAAAGTGTTTAAGACTATCATGATCAGTTTTTACCTTGAAGTGTCTTCCCATTAGGTAAGTTCGCCATTTCTTTAGTGCATGCAATATTGCTAACATTTCCTTCTCATAAATAGGTTTTTGTAAATAATTTTCTTTGATTAGACGACTTTCAAAAGCAATGGGTCTTCCTTCCTGCATTAAAACTGCACCAATTCCATTTCCTGAGGCATCACATTCCACAATAAAGGTTTTTGTGAAGTCTGGCATAGCTAAGACCGGTGCTAGGCACATTGCCTCTTTAAGACGTTCAAAGGCCTTAGTTGCTTCGGGAGTCCATGAAAATGCATCTTTCTTCAATAATGTTGTTAGAGGTGCTGCTATTCTCCCATAATTCTTAACAAACTTTCGATAATACCCTGTTAACCCGAGAAATCCTCGCAACTGCTTTATGGTTGTGGGGACTTTCCATTCCTTAATGGCTTTAATTTTGTTAAGGTCTACCTTAACACCCTCGTGAGATACAATATGACCCAGATATTCCACCTCTTGTACTCCAAAGAAACATTTGGATGTTTTTTCATATAATTGTTTCTTCTGCAATAGTTTGAGCACCCTGTCAACATGTTCAACATGATCCTTCCAAGACCTGCTGTAGATTAGTATATCATCAAAAAATACTGGCACAAATTTTCTAAGGAAGGGTTTGAAAATGGAATTCATCAACCCTTGAAATGTAGAAGGTGCATTGGTAAGGCCAAAAGGCATGACCAAAAATTCATAATGACCCTCATGAGTTCGAAATGATATTTTTGGAATATCTTCAGTCTTCATTCTAATTTGATGATATCCTGAATGAAGATCCAACTTGGTAAAATAAATTGCTCCATGTAATTCATCCAATAATTCATCAATCACAGGAATGGGAAATTTTTCTTTAATGGTGAGCTTAATGAGCTCCCTATAATCCGGACACATTCGCCATGATCCATCCTTCTTGTGTACCAATACTACAGGAGCAGAGAAAGAACTTTGACTAGGTTGAATTATACCCGCCTCTAACATTTCTGCAATCATACGTTCAATTTCGTTCTTTTGGACATAAGGATATCTATAAGGCCTGATGTTTGGAGGAACACTTCCTGGAATCAAATGAATAGCATGATCATGATCAAAAATAGGTGGGAGTCCTTTGGGAGTTTCAAACACCTTGGAATGATTGTCCAAGACTTGTTGGAGATCTGCAGAAATAGATGATTTTGATGTCGAAACTTCTAGTGAGCATAATTGTGAAATTATGCCTCGTTGTTCTTTCTTTAGAAGCTTTGTCATGACATTAGAGCTTATTATCCTTCCTGGCTTCCCTTCAATACCCTATAATTTGACTTCCTTTCCTTCTGAAAAAAATTTCAAGAAAAGTTATTGAAAATTAAAGCTACCGTCCCCAAAGATTGTAACCATTGTACTCCTAGTACAACATCAGCACCTCCCATAGGAATGGCAAGCATTGGACTAATCAATACATATTCCCCCATGGTTAGCTTGATATTATGGAATTTTCCAGAGCAATTTATAGTTCCTCCATTTGCAACCATCACTTGACATTCTGGTGCTGGGTATATGAAACAATTCAATTCCTTGGCTACCTTACAATGAATAAAATTATGGGTACTACCTGAATCAATCAACACTATTACCTTTTTCTTCTTGATATGTCCTTCTATCTTGAGAGTTTGATGAGTGGTAATTCCTGCCAATGCATTACACGACATGGTCAGACTCATTTCTTCCTCTTCTAGGGCTGGTTCCTGGTGTATATCCTCTTCTTGTTCATTTCTTCTTCCTCTTCACAATCTATGTAAAATAATTTCTTCTCAGCACACTTATGACCTTTAGTGTATTTTCTATCACAACTGTAGCAAAGCCCTTTTGCTCTTTTTTCTTCCAATTGTTGTGGTGTCAACCTTGTAGGTTGTGGAAATCTAGGAGTAGCAACACTTCTCTCTTTATAGAAGTGAGTGGTAGGCTTCCTTGTCGCCATAATTTTACATTCAATTTTTCTTGCCAACCTGAATGCCTTCTCCAATGAATCAGGTTCCAAAATGTGAACTTCATGTTGGATGTTATCCTTTAAAGTGCCTATGAAGAGATCAATCATGTGTTCCTTTGGAATATTAGTTACCTTATATTCAATTTTTGGAAGTCCTCAATGTGCTGCCCCACTAAACCCTTTTGTTTGAGATTTATCAATTGGCTAAAGAAGGTGTTGCTCTTTGTATCCTCATGATGTGCTATCATTTCCTCCATAAAAATTGACCAAGTGACAATTTTTTTACGGGAGCAAAGCCATTGATACCATACAAATGTATTTTGTTCTAAATGTAAAGTTGCAATGCGTACCTTTTGTGTGTTTTGCACGTTATGGAGATCAAAATATTGCTCCATCTGTAGTATCCATGTTACAGGATCCTTTCCATCAAACTTCATCATATCCATCTTTGGAATATGGTGGTTCTTCCCGCCAACATTAGAGTTTATGAAATCATAATTAACATTTATTTTGTTCTCATCATGAGGTTCTTCTACTATCTTTTCACCATTAGGAAACCTTTCTTGTATAAACTTTGTCAAACCTTCCATCTCTGCTTTTAGAAAATTCTTCATGTTTTCCATTTTCTCATCAATCTTAGCTTCCATGTCATCAATCTTAGCTTCCATGCCCACTTCCATGCCATCCATCTTAGCTTCCAAACCAACCATCTTAGCTTCCACGCCTTTCTTCAAACCATCCATCTTATTTTCCACGCCTTTCTTCAAAACTTCCATTTCATTTTTTGTTGTTCTTTGCGAGAGCGAAATTTGTTGCAATTTCTCTTGTAATTTTGATATGTCATGTTGCCATTCTTCATCTTCATGAGTCATAGTAGAGCTTTCTAAAGGCTTAGTGGGTGTTGAATTATTTTTTGGGGGAATTTTACAATCCAATGCTGACATATATTGTACAATATGCCCTTGGAATCAATTCAACTTGATTCGTCAAACAAGACTTATGCAATTCGGAAAACAAAATACACACCTTTTACTTGATTTTGAGGAGCTCGATATTGAAATTAAATTATCTCTAAAATTGTCGATCCTCAATATCTTAAATTTAGCCTTGTAGTAGCCCTTTGAAGCTTCTTTCAAATGCCAGAGGTCTGATTTGATTTGGATTCTTCAAGACAAAGTTATGTCCAATCTCCCATAATGACCCAATTTTTGACTAGTTCAGTAGAGCGAAGTTGTATGACTTGCCACGTGTCACTGTTTCCTCCTTTGGCTCTGAAATTGATAGAATGAAAAATAAAATTTGTGTACTTGTGGCCACTTTTTACAACATTCCAATCCAATGCTCAAGAGAGAGCTATGTAAATTTTCCCACGATCACCTCTTTGAGATGAAATTCAGAAGCGTCAAAAAGCCCTGACTTCCACAAATCATATCTCCGAAAATGTTGTGAACCAATATCTGACATTTTGCGAAGATGTTCCTCAATATTTCTGCTTCGCACTCTAAACATTTCAGCTTCTGAACCTTCGTAGAAAAAAAGTTATTATGAAAATACCATGATGACCTGTTTAGGTTAAATTCAGGAGCCTGCAAAATGACCTAACTTGCGAAGATCATATCTCCAAAAATATTGCAAAACAAGCTCTGAAATTTTGTGACGATGTTCCTTAGGATTTTGAATTCGTACTTTCAAAATTTTAGATTTTGAACCTTCATAGAAAAAAAGTTATAGCGAAAATTCCATGATGACCTGTTTGGAGCAACGAAACCCTAGAATCTCAAAGCTCTGATACCAAATGTTGTGAAACCAGCTCCAAAAAGAGAAGAAAGAGACATCAACTCCTTAGAAATAAGCCACTTTAAGGGGGAAACCTAAAATACATTACATGAATGAACAATTCTTGGATGATTCAAATTACAAAACCTCCTTTCTATATATCGGAGTCGATGGGGCCACAATGTAATCCTAGTGGGGCCACAATGTAATCGTAGCCGACCTAACAATAATAATTTAAGGGAAAAATAATAACAATATGGGGGTTACAAGGGTACAATAATAACAATAAGGGGGTTACACTAACAACAATAAGGGATTATACTAGTAATATAGGGGCCTAAAAGGTTGTGGGAGATCTATTTAACCCACCTAGTTTGATTTGTTTTTTCTCTCATTTTGGATTTAGATCTTAGATGAGCTGATCTAAGGGATCTAGGAGCTGCAAAATCATTTTAGTGCACCGAATTCTCAGGAGTGCATTATTTTAGCAGGATTTTTTTGCAATCCCTATTTTGGGATATTACAGAAGCCATCATTTTCCTAGATATGTTCATGTATAAATGCCTCTAACTCGTAAATATAGATCCCAAACAAGGTAGGGGACAATGGAAAACCCTATTTAACCCCAATAGTGCTTCATATGAAATCATACATCCCATGAGCCATGTGAAGACAACCAATGACTGACTCATATAGGCACATAATATTTTTCAATAGGGTCGTTGAGATGCCAATATTTATGAGTCACTAGAGTAAGGCTTCCCTTGGAACAGAGTCAAAAAATTTCTGAAAATATACAAAAAAAAAACAGACTTTTGAAGAGCGGTGTCATGCATTCTCAATCATGGTGCGAAGGGTGAATATGTGGCCAATGGTCTGATGAATCGATTGAAAACCTACTTGTCTCCAAGCTCTGAGTTTTCTCTACTCAAAGTAACTAGAGAGCTTCCAATGTAAAATAGTAGCGTACAACTTAGAGAACATGTGGCCTACCATGATTATTATATAGTTATTGGGATTTGAGTTGGAACATGATTTTTGGATCAGATGGATGATGTGGTGTGGCCATGCTGGTGCAAAAACTTCACAGACTACATGGCCGAATAGATCATCTAAGTAGCTAACCAAAGCATGGAAACCATGCTTAAAGAACTCTTCTTGGTAGCCTTCCTCATCGGCTTAATTTTTTTTATTCATCCCCCAAATGGCCCGTCTAATATCTCTATCTGAGAATAGGTAACAAGAAGACGGTGGGGAGGTTCATGAATTTGGGCTTGCCCTCAAATATTATAAAGGTTGGAAGTGTCAGAGAACAGGGATGTAGGTTTGAGGTCATATGGGAGAGGGGAGTGTCGGGGAAGGATGGCATGCCATAATTGTTTAGGGGAGTGGGAAAGGAGAGTAGAAAGTTCAAGTTTTCTATGAGAGACAAAGATTTTTTTCTTGCAATGAAGGAGATGACAATAAGAATCTTTGAGGTCAGGCTAGAAAGGTTGAGACTGGGTGAAATCATATCAATGTTCTTGATGTAGAGTCTTGCATTATTCATCGTAGCGTTTGTTAATGGGGAAATATCCAACTTTTGGGGAGATGGGCATGGAATGAGTGGAGTGGGGGAAGGATTTGAGTGTTGCTTCCCAAATCGCAGATGAAAGATGGGTGTATTTGGTGGAAGAATAATAAAGGAAGGATAATTGGGTCTCTGATGGGAGCGTGTTGCATAGGGTAGATAAGAAGATGTCAGGGTGACCTTCGTCAAATTGAAAGGTGGTTTGGGATGGGCCCCGAGGGGAGCGATGTGGTAGAAGCGGAGGGTCAAACCAAAAAGAGAAGAAAGAAAGTGCATGATAAACAAGGGGGATGGGGAAGACTGAGATATGTTGAATAAAAGGGAGAATGTTTTCAGTAGCGAAGACATAATCAACTACACTGGCACCCCCGCCATATTCCTGACATGTTAAAAAGCGAGAGTCTGGGAAATAGGGGAGACCATTTAAAATCAACAGCTCATGTGGTTCTCCTAACTTCAATATATTCTTACCATAAACTATAGTGGGCCCCAAAGCATCATATGAAATCCAGTGAAGCCCTACTAAACCTAGATCTGTCCCTTGGGTACAAAACACATCCTCTTATCCCTCATGGAGAACGATTTGGAGATCTCTAGTATGAGCATTGAATTCACCTAGGAGGATGAATTCCCCAACAACAAATTATTGGGTTATTTCGTTGTATAAGTCTATAAGTGGGTCCCCATTTGATCCATTATGGATGGAAACTGGTGAATATGTTGGGGGAAAGTAACAAATTGCAATATAAATGTCCCTTGAAGGAGAGACACTAATGCTAATATGAATCCACATAAACCTGGTAAACTCATATTCAGCCACCAAAGATACCCAATTCTAGAGTGAGTCACTAGCCAAACAAGAAACTCCACCTCATCCTTTGACTCCTCTCGAGATCCTCATCTCCTACCTCCAAACTTAGAACCAAGAGTAATCTACAGTATCTGGGAGAGGTCAAAGAGGGTTCACATGAGTCTTAGTCAGGAAGAGGATGTTCGTTGATTCGAGAGCATTATAGAAGTGTCTCAACGATGACCAGAAATATCCATTACCATTCCAACAATGGATAGAAATGTATGCACCCTATCGTCTCCCTAAGAAGGCCTGTTATTTGGAACCTCCAATTCGACGTCCTCACCTAGGTGGGAAGGAGTCCCAAATGACTACTAGAGATTCCTGATAACTTCCCATTTTCCTGTTATTCATGCTACCATAATCTATTAATTAGATTGTTTAAGTTCCACAACTTGTGCTTGAGTGAGGTCCTCATCCAAGAAAATATTTTTGGGAAGAGAAAACAACTTCCACTTAGCCCTGAGGCTGTGAAGTCGAAAAAATACAGTAAAACCTAAGGAAGAGAGTGGAGTCGTAGCCCATCGAGGCTTTTCTCAGGGATACATCAGGGAGTCAAAGGGTATCCCGAAGGAACCTATCCCCTACTTCCATAGGATCATGAGAGGGGTGAGGTAATGGGAGACCTCTCACCATGAGATTCAATTCTCTCCCACGTCTGGTGCGTTCTTCTACATATTTTTGTTGCAACACCTCCCTAACTGTTGCGATAGTTGTGGGAGTTTCTTCCTTTTCCCAAACCACCTGTGCCCAGTAATTAATGTGTGCCTCAATTTCTTGTTTCAAGGTGGCCTGTTGGGATCAAATTTCTTTCTTCTTTCTTTTACGGTCGAGAATTTCTGCATGAAAAGTATCATTTGGAGGACGGATATTTTCTTGCTATTTTATTTCATGTAACATCTTATTAAGGGACAAATTATCCCCTTCCACCTTCTAAATTATCGTAGATATGGTGTGTATTTATAAATGAAGAATGTTGTTTTTAGTTTACAGAAATTTCATTTTCTACAACATTTGTTTTACTTGGGCTACCCAGAATGAGAAATATGACTCCGTGGAATTTTCATGGACCCCAGTTTCAAGTTGTACCCATTGAACCTTAGCCACTATTAATGGAGGTTCAGGGGAAGCTGGGGTCTATGTGTTATGAAAACGACTCCAAAAATGTAAGAAACAGAGGGATCAACGCCTTATAAATAAGGCACTTCAAGGGGCAACCTCCTTTACATCACATAAATGAACAATTGTTGGATGATACAAATGAAAAAAAATCCTTCTATATATATGAGTCCATGGGGTCATAGATGACCTAAAAATAATAATGTAAGGGCACAATAATAACAATATGGGGGTTACAGGGGTACAGCAATAACAACAAGGGGGCTACACTAACAAAAATAAGGTACTACACTAATAATATAGGGATCTAACATGCCCCTCTACTTCAAAAAAGTGTTTTCCTCAATGATTTAGTATCTTTAGATACTTTTGTATGAAATTTTCATTCTCCCATGTAGAATCTTCAGTGGGTAAGTTCTTCCACTTGATGAGATACTCTGAAATTGATCAATTTCTTAGCTATCGAGTTCTTGTTTCAGTGACTGCTTCGGGTTCCAATACGCTTTCTCCTTCCTCATCAAGTTCTAGAAATATTGTTTGAACTAGAAGTTTTTCACCTATAACCTTCTTTAAGCATGAAACATGTAAACTGGATGTACTCACAAAGAACTAGGGAGCTCCAATTTGTATTCCATAGTTCCAATATTTTGAAACACCTTGTAAGGACAATATTACTTTGGTGTTAATTTATTATCCTTATTAGCTTGCTCGAGGGACATTTTTTTGTATGGTTGTAGCCATAAAAATACACAATATCTTACATCAAAACTTCTGTCATTGCGATGTTGATCTAGGAGTTTTTTCATTCGATTTGGTGCCAAATTTATGTTATCCTTTAATATTTAGAGAACTTGTTGTTGATGCTCGATATGGTCTTCCATTGCTTGAACCTTACAATTTTCTCTTAAATATTATGTGATGTACGGTGGATAATATCCATAAATTTCCATAAATGGGATCATTTTTGTTGCAGTATGGAAGGAAGCATTATACCACGATTCAGCTAGAGGTAACCACATGACCCATTGTGTTTGTTTATCAGATATAAAACAACGAAGATATCCTTCCAAACATTTTTTCACTATCTCAGTTTTGCCATCGGATTGAGGATGATAGGATGAGGTATCAACTAGTTGAGTACCCAAACAAGAAAATAATTCCATCCAAAAATTTCCAGTAAAAATGGGATCTCTGTCACTTACAATAATCGTTGGGTTCCCATTTAGCTTTTGAATTGTTTCCATAAATGAAGTAGCAATTGTACTTGATTTAAATGCATGAGATAATGCACAAAAGTGTACATACTTGGTAAGTCTATAACCTACCACCATGATGACACTCTTTCCTTCGAACTTAGAAAACCTGTGATAAAGTCCATTTAAATCTCCTCCCAACGTTGACTTGGAATGGATAAAGGTTGTATAAGCCCCAGGGTCTTAATTATCTCAACTTTATTTTGCTGGCAAACTAAGAATTCAACCACAAAATTTTGAATATCAGATTTAAGGCCATCCCAAAAAAAATCTTTCTTCACCCTGTGATAAGTTTTTAAAAATATTGAGTGTCCTCCTAAAGGAGTAGTGTGCAATTTGAAAAGAATATTTCGTTTTAGTTTGGAATTATTAGAAAGATATAAGCAATATTTGTACCATAAGGAATCATTTTTCCAACTAAGTGTATCATGTGTACTAGGATCTTGCTACAAATTTTGAAAGAGTGTCCACACTTTTTCCTCCTTCTTCCATTCATTCATTGCTTCAGTTATCCAATCTGGTTGGATAATAAAAATGGCACAAAGAAATGCTTCCACCTCTTCATTATTTCTTGAGAGTGCATCTGCAAGAACATTTAGATTTCTTTTCTTGTAGACGATTTCAAAGTCATAACCCAACATCTTTGTGACCCATTTTTGCTGTTCTTCTGAAGATATTATTTGTTCCAATAGGTGTTTAAGACTATAATGATCAATTTTTACCTTGAAGTGTCTTCCCATTAGGTAAGGTCACCATTTCTTTAGTGCATGTATTATTTCCAACATTTACTTCCCATAAATATCTTTTTGTAAATACTTTCCTTTGATTGGATGACTTTAAAAATTAATGGGTCTTCCTTCTTGCATTAAAACAACACCAATTCCATTTCTTGAGGCATCTCATTCAAAAATAAATGTTTTTGTGAAGTCTCATGTAGCTAAGACCAGTGCTAGGAACATTTACTCCTTAAGATGTTCAAAGACCTTAGCTGCTTTAGTAGTCCATGAAAATGCATCTTTCTTCAATAATGTTGTTAGAGGTATTTCTATTATCCCATAATTCTTAAAAAAATTGCAATAATACCCTCTTAAGCAAAGAAATCCTCGCAGCTTCTTTATGGTTGTGGCGACTTTCCATTCCTTAATGGTTTTAATTTTGTTAGGGTCTACCTTAACACCCCCGTGAGATACAATATGACCTAGATACTCCACCTCTTGTACTCCAAAGGAAAATTTGGAGGTTTTTTCATATAAATATTTCTCCTCCAATAGTTTGAGCACCCTGTCAACATGTTGAACATGACGCTTCCAAGACGTAATGTAGATTAGTATATCATCAAAAAATACTAACAAAATTTTTCTAAGGGTTTGAAAATGGAATTCATCAACCCTTGAAATGTAGAAGGTGAATTGGTAAGGCCAAAATGCATGACCAAAAATTCATAATGACCCTCATGTGTTTGAAATGTTGTTTTAGGAATATCTTCGGTGTGCATTCTAATTCGATGATATCCTAAACAAAGATCCAACTTGGTAAAATAAATTGCTCCATGTAATTCATCCAATAATTCATCAATCAGAGGAATGGGAAAATTATCTTTAATAGTGAGCTTATTGAGCTCCCTATAATTAGGACACATGAACCATGATCCATCCTTCTTGTGCAACAATACTACTGGAGCAGAGAAAGAACTTTTACTAGGTTGAAATAAAATTTCTGCGGTCATAGGTTCAATTTCGCTCTTTTGGGCATAAGGATGTATGTAAGGCCTGGTGTTTGGAGGAACAATTCCTAAAATCAAATGAATAGCACGATAATGAAAATGAATAGGTGGGAGTCCTTTGGGCATTTCAAACACCTTCGAATGACTTTCCAATACTTTCTGGAGATGTCAAGAAATAGATGATTTTGATGTTGGAACTTCTAGTGAGCATAATTGTACACTTATGCCGTGTTTTTCTTTATTCATGAGCTTTTATATGACACTAGAGTGTATTATATTTCTCGACTTCCCTGCAATACACCGTAATTCGACTTCCTTTCCTTCCAAAAATAAATTCCAGAAAAGTCCTTGAAAATTAAAAGCTATCGTCCCCAAAGATTGTAACCATTGTACTCCTAGTACAACATCAACACCTCCCATTGGAAAGGAAAGCATTGGACTATTCAATACATATTCCCGCATGGTTAGCTTGATACTATGGAATTTCCAAACCAATTTATAGTTCCTCCATTTGCAAACATCACTTGACATTCTGGTACTGGGTATAGGAAGAAATTCAATTCCTTCGCTACCTTACAATGAACAAAATTATGGGCACTACCTGAATCAATCGACATTATTACCTTTTTCTTCTTCATATGTTTTTCTATCTTGATAGTTTGAGGAGTGGTGATTCCTTCCAATGAATTACATAATATGTTCGAACTCATTTCTTCTTTCTCTAGGGTTGGTTCCTGGTGTACACCCTCTTCTTTTGAATTTTCTTGTTCATTTTCTTCCTCCTCTTCACAATCTATGTAAAATAATTCTTCTCAGCACACTTATGACCTTTAGTGTATTTTCTATCACAACTGTAGCAAGGCCCTTTTTCTCTTTTTTCTTTGATTTTTTGTGGTGTCAACCTTGTAGGTTGTGGAAGTTTAGGAGTAGCAACACTTCCATTTATATAGATGTGAGTGGTAGGCTTCCTTGTCGCCATAATTTTCCATTCAAATTTTCTTGCCAACCTCAATGCCTTCTCCAATGAATAATATTCCCAAAGGTGAACCGCATGTTGGATGTTATCCTTTAAATTCCCCATGAAGACATCAATCCTATTTTCCTTTCTAATATCAGTTACCCTTATATTCAATTTTTAGAATTCCTCGATGTGATCCTCCACTCAACCCTTTTGTTTCAGATTTATCAATTGGCTAAAGAAGTTGTTTCTCTATGTATCCTCATAACATGCCATCATTTTTCCATAAAAATTGACCAAGTGACAATTTTTTATGGGAGCAAAGCCATTGATACCATACAAATGTATTTTGTTCTAAATATAAAGATGAAATGTGTACCTTTTGTGCGTTTTGCACATTATTGAGATCAAAATATTGCTCCATCTGTAGTATCCATGTTACATGATCCTTGCCATAAAACTTCCTCATATCGATATTTGGAATATGGTGGGTCTTCCATCCAACATTCAAGTTTATGGCATCATGATTAACATTTATTTTGATCTCACCATGAGTTTCCTCTAATATCTTTTCACCATTAGGAAACATTTCTTGTATCAACATTGTCAAACCTTCCTTCAAACCATCCATATTAGCTTCCAAACCTTTCTTCAAAGAATCCATATTGGCTTCCATTCCCTTCTTCAAACCATACAACTTAGCTTCCATGCCTTTCTTCAAAAATTCCATTTCATTTTTTTTTCTCTTTGCAAGAGTGAAATTTGGGGCACTTGCTCTTGTAATTTTGATATATCATGTTGCACTTATTCATCTTCATGCGTCATAGTAGAGTATTATGAGGGCTTAATGGGTGTTGAATTATTTTTTAGGGGGCATTTTAGAACTCAATACTGATATTTATGCTTCTATAAGCCCTTGGAATCACTACAAACTAATTTTTCAGGCAAGACTTATGCAAATTGAAAAATCAAATACTCACCTTTTTCTTCCTTTTGAGGAGATCGATATTGAAACTAAATTATATCTATGATTTTGGATCTTCAATATCTAAAATTCAGTCTTGTAGTATCACTCTCAATCTTCTTTTGAATTCCATAGGTCTGACATCATTTGGATGCTTCAATAAAAAGTTATGCCCAATCTCCCACAATGACCTAATTATGAACTAGTTCAGTAGAGTGAAATTGTATGACATGCCACATGTCACTGTTTCCTCCTTCGTCTCTGAAATTGATACAAAGGAAAGTAAATTCTATGTAATTTTGGCCACTATTTACAGATTCCAATCTAATTCTCACAGAGAGATTTATGATGATTTTCCCAAGGTCAGATATTTGAGATGAAATTCAGGAGCCTGAAAGAACTCTAACTTCCATAGATCATATCTCTAAAAATATTGTGCATCAAGATCTCAAATTTTTACACGAAGTTACTTTGGATTTCGGCTTCACGTGATAAAATTTTAAGCTTTGAACCTTCGTAGGAAAACCATTATAGCAAAAATTCCACAACGACCTCTTTGGATTAGTGAAACCCTAGAATCCAAATCTCTGATACCAAATTTTATGAAACAAGCTCCAAATATTTAAGAAACAAAGAGATAAACTCCTTATAAATATGCCACTTTGAGGGGGAAACCTCCTTTACATCACATAAATGAGAAATTCTTGGATGATAAAAATGAAAAAACCTCCTTTTATATATAGGAGTCCATGGGATGACAATATAATCCTTGTCGACCTAACAATAATAATGTAAAAGCACAATAATAAAAATATGGGGGTTACAGGGGTAAAACAATACAATAAGGGGGCTACACTAACAATAATAAGGGACTAAACTAGTAATATAGGGACCTAACACTATGATAGGATTTCAAGGAATTAGTTGAAGTCCATGTCTAAGTCCATCAGAGGTCCTGTAAAAATACTGCAAATATGGGAACCGTTACTTCAGTTTTTATACAATTGATTCGTGGTATTTATCAAACAATTAACATGCATCCCAAAACCATGTTTCATCTTTATTCCTTTCCTATTCTTCACACTGGCTGTTGTTTCTCCTAGTCTTTATCAACTTTTTTTTCCATGTAATAAGTATTTTGTAACCTTTCCTCTATTTTTTTCTTCACCCAAAATATTGTTTCTCTATCACAATGTCGTTCATAGCCCACTATATGTTGTTCTAATGTAATTGCAAACATAATTGATAAAGAGTTTAATATAGCTTTATTGTTAACAATATATTCTATTACTAGCCCCAATTACACTATTTGTTTCATGTGCAATTGTGACCAAAGATGAAACCCTCGACCTGTAATAGTCCACAACGCTACCTTAGCTCTGGAAAGGAATGCGAGAAATTTGGTTTTTGTTTAGGACTTCACCTCGAAAAAATTTACTCTTTTTTCATTCTCATTGACAGGGAAAATTAAATAGCAACAAAAATTATACTATTATATATATTGGTGGTACGAAAGGGTTGTTTTGGTTCTATCATTATAAGTGGAACACAGGATTTTAGTAGAAAGGAGTTGCAGTCTTGGCAGCTACTATCCAAAGAGATGCATTGAAATTTGAAGAGCATAGAAATGGTTGGTATCTTATTAGGTCAATTAGGACCTTATTGTCATATATGTAGAAAACTATTTTAATCCCCTCCATTGTAGGAATAAAAAAATCCAAAAAATTATTTCATAAATGGGGTTATCACTTATATGAGTTGAAGATTCAAGAAATTTTTTAATATAGAGAACATTTGGTCATCCCCAAAAGATCCAGGTAAATGACAGTGAATATTTTATGCAACTTTGCAAGATAATTTATGATGACAGTTTTTTTTCAAAACAAGTCTAGATGCCAAGGGGCCTATGTAGAAAAATTGGAAATAGTCCTAAATGACATCATTCTTCAGAACATGACCAATGAATTTTGTAATAAGATCCAACCATTGTTTTTAACTTAGAATCACATTAGAATATGGTGTTTCTATGACAAGGAAATAAAGTGAATTAAAATATGTCAGGGAAATTGGAAGCCTGCTCTTTCTTTAAGCTCATGGTGTTGGGGTGGTTAATTCTCAAAAGTAGAATACTAGACAAAGATGGACTTTGGTATACATGACATTTGGATAGTTGTTGCATGGCCTAAAAGGAAAATTAAATCAACCATATTTTATGGAAATGCCAGATACAAAGTGCTCAAAAAAATTCTAGATCCCATGGGGCCTATTGTTTAGAAATAGTCCTACAGGAAATCCTTCTTTGAGTATAGGATCGAAGGACCTTATGATAAGACTCATTTCTTGATTTTAGATTTGTTGAGGGTTAATAGAATATTTTTTTACTAGGACAGGTAAATCAAGTGAATTCAAATATTTCATGGAAGCTGTAGGGAAAACCTTTATTAATCCATGGTGATTGTGAGAGGGCGGCTGATTCTGAAGAATACCGTAGCACATAAAGGAAAATATACTTCAGCATATAGGGCATTTAAATGGTTATTACATGACCTAAAAGGAATATTTCATGTAAATTCAAGATATTTCATACCTTATGGAAATGGATTTCTATGGATTGTCACATTCTATTTGTTCCTCCTATTCACTGGAAATTTTTCATTTAATGGATAAAACTATTGAGGAAGCTTTACAATATTTACTAGACAATGAGGAGGTAAAGAAGACTCATCACTCTACCTAATTTTTTCCTTTGTGAAATATTGCTGATAAGAAATGCAACCCTATTCCAATAAAAATATGTCACACCAGCCATGCTATTATATAAATTTTACGTAGCATACAAGTACAACCTATAGGTGAAAAAACCAAGACAGACAAGATAAATTTCTGACATGGATATTGATTAATATATAACTTGTGGCTTTTTCAATGGGGCCTCTCAAGAAAATACAACTCCTAGTGAAGAAAAATGTATTATATAGTTATAAGAGACTCACAAACTCCTTTTTGGGTGTGGTATGGGAAGGGGTGCTATATTCTAATAATTATGCTGAGGTGCGAGCTACCAAATTTATGATGACATTAGCACTAGAAGAAGGTTTCATTCAGCTACAAATTTTTAGGGAATATTACAAACTATTGCTATATTCTAATAATTATTCTGAGGTGGGAACTGTCAAATTTATGATGGCATTTGCACTGGAAGAAGGTTTCATTGAGCTGCAAATTTTTAGGAAATATTACAAACTAGTAATCAATTGGATGGATGGATCTCTTCAAGCCTAAATTTTAAACTTGAAAGGTGTTTCTCACATATTCTTGATCTGAACGCTACTTCTCACTCATTTGCATTTTATCATGAGCTCATGGAAGAAAATCAAGCATGCAGTCAGGCTCAAAACCCTTAGCATATTGACAGGTGGAAAAAGTGGGTTGAAGGATCTCTTCCCCACAAGAAAAATTTACTATCAAATTTACTCGTTCAGTGCTTGGTATAATTCATTTATGGTCATAAATCAATATGATTTGAATGGATGTGTGATTTTAGTACCCTGATCTATGCACATTAAAGCAGGACGTATAATTTGATTGCACTCTTTAAAACATACATGATGTAGGGAAAGCTATCATGAATCCTTATTAGCAATCCCCCTAGTTGACTTTTGACAAGTTATCCTACCTTGATAGCAGCAATGACCCCATTCATCGGTGACATTTGAAAAGGTATCTTATCAATTCAAGGAATGTAAAATGATATGATATTTATAGTGGTAAAAGAAATAATGATAAGAAAAAAACTACCGTTGAAAAAGAAATACATGGCATGTACCTTCTATATTAACCTGACCACTAAAACCTTCATGTATGACTAGTTCCTAAAATGCAGGAGATGCATCTCCGGGCATAGCGTACCAAGTTTTCGAGGCACCCATGTGCAGATAGTTCATACCATGCATATCATGGTCCTCCACATGCCAAGAAAACAAAATGAACAACATGGTAAGGTAAACTATTACCAATGTGAAGCCGGACACCTATTCTGGAATATAATAGAGCAATGACCCTTATGATCGTGAGGCAATCAACATATTCAAAGAAGTGTTTGAGAGGTCCAAAGATGAATTATGAGATCCCTTTTTTTCCTGTGTATCCTTTCGTGCTGTAATTTTCTCTCCTGTGGCCCCGATGATGGTCGTATAAATTTCTCATTGGGTTCCTCAATGGAAGATCTTGGGATATCAATGGCATACTCTACAGTAATAGGCTTATTGACAGTTTCCCTCAAGAACAATGTTTCCACCACCATAGGAGCAGCGTCACTTGAGGATTTCAGTCTAGACCTTGCAAACATCTTCGCCTTAGCCTCAAATTGTTCCAGTGTGTAGGTCTCCCGAATCTCCCATATTGATTTTTTCACCACGGCCTATAGAGGCCCTCCTTTGTTTTTCTTGGGACTCCATCCTATTTTTTTTTGGTGAGTAGTGAATTTCACAAGATTGGTGCCTTTATTTAGTTCATTCTCATATTTATAAGGATTGGACCCCTAAGAATTTGGTGATTGGTGATCCTCCTATAGCAACACAAATTGTATCACTGTTGTAGTTTTTTCTCTATAACTTACCCAAATAATGATTAAGATTAGAAATGAAATTTATGCCTTGGGTATGGGAGGATTTGTCTTTAAAATCTTGTACTCACTAGCTTCCTTCTCTATGATCAAAACTTACCCAATCGGGTCAGTGAATTTAGCTTCCATGGGACAGTACTCTGGTCATAATTAGAATGCCTTCAACCATGGCAGCACCAAAACATCCCCCATCTACAACCTAAATCCAAAAAAATAGTATGACTATCTTTCTTTTTCTAATTTCAACATGCAACACAAAAGAAATTCAATTATTACCCCCAAATTTACTCATTGAGACTATAGGGCACCTGTGAATTAAAACCTTTTCAGTTTCAAACTTTTTTCCCTCTAATTTGTTGCAAAAGGTATAGAAATTTTGTGTTATTATTGGCCTTATAACCTTTTAAGTTTCAATCCTTTTTGCCTCATAATTGTATGCAAAGAGATTTTAAAATTTTTGTCATTTTTTGCAAAGATACTATAAAACTTGTATTATTATTTTTTTTCTATGTAAGCGTAATCTATTAATCAGAAAAAAATATGTACATCAGGTCTCAGCCAGAACCATGCCCGATTTAGAGGCCTTTTGAACAAAATATCATTGTTGAGCACTGCCCTCCCCGAGGGAAACCAGTGCTGAGAATTTTCCAGAAAAATCCCACACAGGGGAAGCCGTTAGTTCTGATTATACCTATCATATTTGACAGAACCCAAAATCTAAACCTGAACATTATAACAAACATAAACATTCTCTTAATTACTGACAGTGACAGAGCAAAAAACCAGAAAAGGAGAGAGGCGCTACTCGTCAGGTGCTTCTTCAACAACCCTGCACCAGAGGGCATCCGGTTCTCCTTCTTCCGTGTACAGGTCCTCAATTGAATGAATCACCTTCCCAGTAGCAGAGGGAGCCTTTACCTCGCTCTCTTGATTTCCATTTCTCGGCTGCTTGCTATCATTCCCAAGTTCCTGGATTTCAGTGAGCTGCTCGTCCTGTGCGTGACCAGTGTCAGTTTGCTTCTCGTGCGGCTTCGAGCTAGGCTGAACAGCCTCACCTTTGCTGGCGCTGTCCTGGTCGACATTAGCCGCACCATCCTGCAAATTCAAGCAGCCAGCACTATGCCTCTGAGCCTGGGCTGCCGAATTGCTTTCAGCCCCCCGATCAGAACTAGGAATCATGTCCTGAGGAGTTTCCTGAAAGGCAATTGTGACGGAGGCAGTGACTCTTGGACAGTTAAGAGAGCTGTTGAAAGAGAAATGCATAGTTTGGGAGTGAACAGGAGAATTCTGAGGAGTAAGGGAGTGAAAGCTTCGCCCATAATGATGAAGACGACCCCTGTTTGCTCTGGAAGTGTTGTCGGAGGTTGGAGAAGTCTCAGCAGAGGTGCTGGAGGAGGTGGGGGAACGCCTCGTCTGGCGCCGGGAGGAGCCTCTTCTGCACCTCATTCGGTGTCTAAGACGCGGCATGTTCGCTGTCAAGTCTGCAGAGTGAGGGTGCGAGAGCAGGGCAGTAGACTGGGTCGACTGCAAAGGCCAATTCACCGTTGCAAGCATGCAATTGCCGGCAATGGAATAGTGGAAACTGTCACTTAGCTCCAAACAGCAGTGGAGCGTAGTTCTTTTGCCTGTAGCAGTGCGCTCAGAAGAGAGTTGAGAATCCGGGGAGCAGCAGCTTGTTACAGGCCTGGGAAGTCTACTGGAGCTATGATCACTCTCCATCCTGTTAACACAAAACTCCGTGCTACCGTAAACCCTTGGCATTAAAACATCATAAATATGAGCAAACGACATGGCCAGGTCGTAGCGTGTGGAGTGGTCTCGAGGTTCGGAGGCGTGGTTGTGATGCGCGCCAGGTGGTAAATGCATTAAAATCTGCTCTTTTCTGTAGATGTGCCGAAGGACATTTTCAAGGCAGGTTGGCATATGGCTTCCCATAATGCCTCCTAACCATCCCATCACCTTAATGCTCTTCATAACCACCCGCATCCGGGACTCCTGCATCGCTTTGGACCAGCATTTGGCATTCCTGTCTTTGATCATCATTGTGAAGTATTTCAAGAGTCCCGGTAAGAAGGTTGTGCTCGTTGTCTACTCCCATGTTGGCAAGTAGATCAGCAACTTTGTTACCCTCCCTTCTGATGTGCTTGAAGAGGAGAGCCCTATTGTTGATGAGCCAATCCTCAATGTTCTTCAGACGAGCCTCAAGTCTCCAGCTATGAGCAATTTTTTGCGCATGAGCCCCATTGAGGAGCTGCGTGGAAAGGTTGATAAGTATTTGGGAATCCCCTTCAATCTCTATAGGATGAAGCCCAAGATGTTGTGAAAGAAGAAGACCCTGCCAAAGGCCTTTCAGCTCTGCCGAGTTGTTAGTGTCCCATCCAAGGTTCCCCAAGTAGATAACTATAGGTTTGCCTTTATGATCTCTGATTATGCCTCTGAAGCCTGCTTTGCCCGGATTTCCCTTGGATGCACCATCAAAATTGAGTTTGAAGGTGCTCTCTGGAGGGGGGAGCCAATGACTCTTGGTGTTATCTGATCTGGGGGTGTTGTGCACTGGCTCTTGCCATTGAAGTTGAAGCTCCTCCAAATGATATCCAGAGGAGTAGACTGATCCCTGAAGATACGTTTGTTTCTTTCCTTCCAGATTGTCCATAGTAATAAACCAGGGATTATTCTCCAGAGTTGGTTAAGGAGTTCGCTAGTATAGGGGCTTTGTTGCCAGTTCCTGATGGATTTAACAATATCTTCTGAGGGTCTGCATTTTCGTTGGCAACGAAAGCTAACCTTTTCCCACAATTGATTGGCTAGAGAGCAATCGTTTAGAAGGTGCTTCTGCGTTTCCTCATGTGCACAACAGTTGGGGCAGATAGAGGGACCGTGAAAGCTTTGTTTCCTTAAGTTGTCCCAAGTGAGGATTTTTTGATGCCCGAAGAGCCAGAGGAAAACAGAGACTTTGGGCCAAACCCCCGGGCTCCATATTTTTGTCCATAGGGGATCTTTAGGCCTCGGATCATTACTGAGAATTTTGTATGCTTCCTGGGTGGAGAAGGTACCTTTTGGCGTGTATCCCCATCTGAGAATGTCCTGGCTGTGCGAAGCTCTGATGCAACTTCTTTTAAGCTCAGAGTTTAGTGCTTCCTTACTCTGTTCATCGATGTTCCCTGTGATCCTGTCGGCCTGTTTCCACTGTCTATACCCCTGCATTGCATTGTCTTCCCAATATTTCTGCACCGTGTCCAATTGCTGTCTATTCCATTCCGGACCAGGAGGCGGGCTGTAGGTGTTGGTTATTTTTGGAAATTGATCCCAGGCATCTGTCCAGAATCTGGTTGTACTTCCATTCCTCAGTTCCCAGAAACTATGTTTTTGTATCAGCAAGTAGTGTTGTTTGGCGGCATTCCACATGAGTGAACCTTTCTCCTTAGGGGTGAGTCTGATTAGTTCTTCCTGAGGTCTTTGGTTGGCATACTTGGCAGCCCAAATAATTTCCCATGGTTTGTTAGGGGCAGTGAGCCAGCTCCACCAAATTTTGGCTCCCATTACTATGTTGCTATGAGAAGGATCCCGCAATCCTAATCCTCCTTGTTCCTTTGGCGTGCAGACCAGAGACCATTTGACCCAAGCCCATTTGTGATGTGTTCCTTTGGATCCCCATAAGAAATTCCGCTGCAGGGCCTTAATTCTCTTTAGAACCCATTTGGGCACTGCCAAGATAGAGAATAGGTAAAGTGGCATGGCCTGTAGCACCGACTTGATTAGTACCACTCTACTTGCAATATTCAAAGTCCTATGAGTCCAAGAAGAGAGGCGAGCTTCAAGTTTATCAAGGAGCTCACACCAAGAGGCATGCTTTAAGGCAGAAGCAATTAGAGGGGCTCCCAAGTATTTCGAGGGGAGGGTGGCAATGGAGAAACCAAGGATACGAGCGATTGCTCTTTGGGTGAAGGGAGGGGTATGAAAGAAGAAGAGCTGGGACTTGGCGGTATTGATGCATGCTCCCGAAGCTTCCGAGAAGTCATTCAACAGGGATTTAAGTCGAGAGGCTTCATGCACTGAAGGGTAACCAAACACCATATTGTCATCCACAAATTGCTGGTGAGTTAAGGCCGGGGAGTTGTGGACTGAGAGGCCTCGAATCTGCTGGGATCGAAGGGCATTTTGGAGGTGATGCCCCAGTCCTTCCGCCATTAAGACAAAGAGGAAAGGGGACAGGGGGTCCCCTTGTCTAATGCCTCTCGAGGGAGAAAAGGGACGCGAGGGGATGCCATTGATGAGGATGGAGAAGAAGGAGGAGGAGATAATATTGTGAACCCATCTAATCCAGGTAGGAGAAAAGCCAAAAGCAGATAACACTTTCTGAATGTACATCCAGCTTAATCTATCAAAATATTTTGAAAGGTCAATCTTGAGAATCATACCTGCTTGTTTGGTGTCCTTGAGGGAATGGATGATTTCATGTGTGAGGATGATGCCGTCCAAAATCTGCCTTCCTTCAACTTAACCAGCTTGCTCGGGCGAGATGAGAAGAGGTAGAAGTGGTTTCAGTCTATTGGCAATGAATTTTGAAATAATCTTGTAGATGACATTGCATAAGGCAATTGGGCGGAATTTGTCCGGCGTGCAGGAAGCTTCTTCTTTAGGGATTAAAGCTATGAAGGTCGCGTTCAAGGAGGGGAGGAGCCAGTGCATTGTGCGCGATTCCTCCACCACCATCCAAACCTCTTCTTTGATCAGATCCCAGAATTTGTGAAAGAAGGTGGTCATGAAGCCATCCGGCCCCGGAGCCTTCCCATCTTTGAGCTGCTTCATGGCAGTGTCCACCTCTAGGCGTGAGACTGGGCGAAGTAGGAGTTGGTTGTGCTTTTCGGTGACTAGCTTTGGAATGTTCTGAGTGATTTTGTCAATGGCTGGTAATCTATCCTGGAGAGGTTCTTGGTGTACAGTTTGGAAGTGATTAATGAGTACCTTCTCGATCTCCGCATGATCTTCCACTTTCTCCCCTTCTTGATTTTTAATAAATGAGATGGTGTTATGCATGCGTCTTTGAATCGTAGATCTGTGGAAAAATTTGGTATTTCGTTCTCCCTCCTTCAGCCATCGTATGCGAGATTTCTGCCTCCATAGTATTTCCTCCTGCTTTGATCTTTCCTCCATCTGAGATTGAAGCTGTTGTTCTTTTTCCAGGGCTTGATCCGTACAACCTTCCGTGATTATTTGTTGCTGGAGAGATTCCATTTCTTTGTGTAGTTGTTGCTGAGCCTGAAAGATGTTGCCAAAAGTGGAATGATTCCAGCTCTTGATATGACCTTTTAGGAATTTGAGCTTTTGTTGGAACTAGAACATTTTAGACCCTTCCGACAGGATTGAAACGTCTCCATAGTGAGTTGATGAGGTCTTTGAAAGCGTGGTGATTGAACCAAAAGGCTTCAAAGCGAAAAGGGCATCTCACAGATTGACCCGGCCACTGCCATTGAAGTGAAATTGGCCAACGATCAGAGCCATGGAGAGGGAGGATGGCGGATGAGATGTCTCCTCCCAAATGGACTGCGTTGTTTGAGAGTAGAAATCTGTCCAACTTAGATGCTATGTGCTGCCGACCTGTTCTGCGATTACTCCATGTGAACGAACCATTGCAGAATTGCATGTCAATCAACTGATGGTCTTGTATGAAATCTTTGAAGAGGCCGCTTTCTGGCTCCAGCCTGTCTCTGCCCCCCATTTTTTCCTCCAACTTTGTTATCATATTAAAGTCACCGCCTATAATCCAGAGGGGATGGATTCTGTCATGATTGAGCGCTCCTATGGTATCTAGGAGAGCGGATTTTCTCACTGCATCCTGTGGGAAGTAGACGTTTGTGAGATGACCGTGTATGTTGGTGCCGATGATGTGAAAAGTAGCCTGTATGATGTGGTAGGAGGCGTGGAAGTCTGAGAGAGAAATAGCCTGAGTATTCCAGGCTATGGCCAGCCCTCCAGAGGCACCCGATGCATCTACCGCCACTGACTGACAACCAGGCCACGCTTTTGAGAGAATGTTCCTAGCGTGCTGCTATTACACTTAGTTTCTTGCATGAAAAAAATCTGAGGCTACTCCTGCGTAACCATGTTTTTTACCATTCTGTGTTTCCCGGGACTGTTAAGTCCTCTAAGGTTCCATGAAGTGAGCTTCATGATTCACTATTTGGGAGAGGCTTGTAATACTTTGTCAGTTTAGCATATGTACCGGAGTCAACCAGGATTTTGCCCACTATAATTGTTCTTTCCAGATCTGTTTTCCTTCCCCTCTTCTTGGAGTCTTTTGGGGTTAGATTTCCATCCCACCTGCTGCCTGGTTGGATTCCCAGTTCTTTCTGTCAGAAAGCTCTGGATATAATGACTTCCAGTGTATCTATTTGATGTGCTTGAATCTTGTCAAATTCTTTTCTCCGACAAGCTTGTTCGAGCTCAAGGATATCAAGCCCTCTCAGATCAATGCTCTCTGGTTCTTCATCCATGAGTTGAACTTGACCGCTTCCTACTTCTGGTAGGCCGGGAATGCAGTCCACATCCATTCCATTAGGTTTCCAATCTGGGTCTTTAAAGGGATCTTCCATTTGACCAAACTGAATGCCCTTGGACGAAGGATTGGGAGGGGCATCCGGCGGAGGGCTAGGCAGGGTCTTTGTGGCTGCTTGGGTTAAGTTGGGCTCGGCTTGTGGGGAGATTTCTGTGGCAATATTTAAGGCTTCGAAGCTGTTACTTGTAGAGGGCATAGAGCTGACAGAGGAAATGGGCTTTTTCCCATTAGAGGGTTTCTTATGGGACCTTCTACGGCTGGTGACCTTGGTAAACCCATCAGGAGTAGAAGATGTTGGGTTGGCGGTAGTCGAGGGCTTAGCATTGAGCAGGCAATCCCTGAAGAGGTGTCCATGAAGGTGACATCTACGGCAGCGAAAGGGAACATGTTCAAAGTCTAAGGGTTGAATCCACTCAAAATCATCGTGGTAGAGGCTTACCGAGTCAGGGAGGGCTTGGTCCAGGCGCATGTAAACACATATTCATGCGTACGAGGTATAGCAGCGCATCTTTGTTTCCTCCGCTATTTTAACGAACTCCCCCAATCCCTTGCCAATGTCTTGAAGGGACTCTTCATCCCAGTACTCCAAAGGGAGCGAGTACATTCTGATCCAGACCGGAACCCAGCTAAGGTCTTCGTTGTCTAGATTGAACCTCTCCACCCAGTCTCTCAGATACAGTCCAGCAGAGTTGAAGAAATAAGGTCCTCCATCTAGAACCCTATTGCGATCCTCGATACAGATGAAAACAACAGTAAAGAATCCCTTGGGCCTAAGCTGAAGGGTAATGTCTCCTTTGGGCTTCCATTTTGCTGTTATCCATCCTTGCAGAGCTTTTTCAGTAGGCCAAATGCCAATAAATTTACCGATGAGAGCATGATCCTTCATGAATTGGATTCGTCCATTTATCCTGTGGCTTGGGAGCTCGATTTTAGGTCTTTCTGTCGCGATTGGTTTGCAGGTAGCTGACTTCACTGTGGGGGTTTCTTTTTGTCCCGCGCTTTCGTCCTGTGCTTCTTTATTCTTTGCACTTGTATCTTTTGGCATCTCATGCGTCCTATTACCCTGTGCTTCAGGAATCGCCTGATCCAAAGCGGCATTCTTGGAAGATTCCACGAAAATGTTTTTGTCGTTTCTTGAGGGGGGAGATTGTGCGCGCCCCCGCCCCTATGAACTGTCATGGGTCAAGCCTGCCCATCCTCGCATATAAAGAGCGGAATGATGAAGTATACGAGAAAGCTTACGATGGCCGGTCGGCGCGGATGCGGGGGAAGTACGAAAAACCCTGCAGACGCCCCAACACACATACTTTATAAAAATATGGCATTGGAAGTATAAGTACGAAAAAGGCATGATATTAACTTCTACCAAAACTTGTATTATTATTAGTGCTTAAAACCTTTTTAGGTTTCAAACTTATTTTCCACATGGAAATATTATGAGTGTAAATTTTATATTTTATATAGTACCAAATTGTTATAATTGTTGTACAATCCTATGGATGGGTGTGCATTTATATTTTTGTATATTATTTAATATTAGGAAATAAGGAAGGCCAAGAGTCATTGGGAGATGAATCCCAATAGCCTCACCTCCCATCTATATAAGCATGTACATTCTTCAGCTAATACACATTCTAGTTTTGAGGAGTTACCTCCTGGTTTGACATGGTATCAAAGCCAGCCCCACATTTGGCATTTCTGCCCTGTGGTGTAACTCCCTACCCTTTGCTCAGTCAATTTTATTAATTTTTTTCTGCTGCTCCTAATTGCTAGACTGTTATTCTGCATTTTTTTTCCCTATTTAGCACTGACATTTGCAGGCTCTGTCAATCTGCAAATTGCAGGCTCTGCCAGTCCAGCAGTCCTGCAACTGTCTTCTGCAGATTCAAGTTCAAATTTTTTTTTATGTAACGCCCTTTTGGGCCTCCTCATTCTCCTTTCCCCACTCCATACCTATCGACCCATTCTGGCGCCCATTCATTTCCCTACCTCACTCCATTCCCTCACTTTCTCCCTACGCCCTCTCCCTCATCCATGCGCCCTCTCCCTACGCCTTCCCTCCTCCATTGTTATACACACTCACCCTCACACTTCGTCCCTCTGCGCGCAGAGCTTCCCACTCGGCCTTTTGGCCTTCCAACTCTGCACCTGCATCTTAAAAGTTTGAAGAGGCGGTATTACAATAAAACGCTGTCATGGTATTGATTTTTTAAACGCTGGTATCAACGCTGTCATGGTATCATGGTCTGTCCGCCCTCCCATACATTGTCAAACGCAACGCGGGTGGTGTTGATATGCATTAACGCTGTCCGCCCTGCCATACATTGTCAAACGCAACGCTGGTGGTGTTGATATGTTTTAACGCTGTGGTGTTGATATCCATACAATAAAGCGCTGTCCGCCCTGCCATACATTGTCAAACGCAACGCTGGTGGTGTCATATGTTTTAACGCTGTCACAACAGTTCATTGCATATATGTTATATATTTCCATTGCGCTGTCACAACAGTTCATTGCATATTTGTTATATACTTGTTATATATTTCCATTGCGTGGTATTATAACGCTGTCACAACAGTACACGCTGTGTCTATTCCATTATATTGAACGTTGTCTATTCCATTATATATTGAACGCTGTCTATTCCATTATATTGAACGCTGTTTATTCCATTATATATTGAACGCTGTCTATTCTATTATATTGAACGCTGCGTCTAGTTCATATGTAATACCGCTCCATTTCATTTAAAACGCTGCCCTTTCAAAGTTTTTAAATACCACTCCACGGTATATATATACTGTCCATTATATATTGAGCGTTGTGTTATGGTATTCACAAGAGTTGTGTTAAGTTGATAAGAGTTGTGTTATGATACCCCTCCCATCATTACAACATTGCGCCCCTCCCATTGCGCCCCTCCTTTCATAATTCCGCCCACGCTCATACTTCCCATTACGCCCTTTCAATCCCTCCCATTCATAATTCCATTTTGTTTTCATATACACTTTTCCCCAAACAAAAAAAAAAAAAATATACATTTTTTTTTATGCAGAATTCAGTCTATAGCATAGAGTGTTTTTTAAAATTCAGTCTCCAGCAAAGTTTTCTGAGCAGATATAGTTTCCAGAAAGAGTTTTTAAACTCAGAAAATTTTTTCCAGCAAGAGTTTTTGCCCCTGTATTTGAAATATTTCAAGAGTTTGAAGTTTTATAGCAGAATTTGTTTCCTCTTCAGAAGATTTTTCCAGCAGTCTAATGCATTCTCTCATCTCTATTGTTGGGATAGTTCTCTCTGGCAAAGAGAACTATCTTGAATGGTCTCGAAAGATTAAACACACACTGATTTTTAATGAGCTGTGGAGAGGAATCTGTGAAGGACAAGCAGAGAATCCACCAGAGAAGCCCACTTCAGACAAAGAGCTTGCCATCTGGGAAAACAAGAACTGCAAGGCCTATGCCTTGATTGCAGCTTCAGTAAGTGAAGAGGTGAGTAGCCATATTTCATCATTCTCAAATGCCTATGAAGCCTTGAAGAAACTAAAAGAACTCTATGACTCACACTCAGAATTAGAAAATGTTCAATTGATGGTTAAGCTGTTCAGTCTTGAGATGAAAAATGATGATCCCCTTGCTTTAGCTTCAGAAATAAGATCTATAATGCATGACATTAAAAACACCGGTGTAAAAATGGACATACCTCTCATAGCATATGTTAAGGCATTATATCCGACTTACTCACATTATCTTGAGTCTTTGCAAGCAAGTGGAAACCTTGAACAAATCACCTTTGATAAACTTGAGCAGAAGTTTGCAGAAAGAGAGAAAGCTTTTGGGAAGATGACAGTCCCTTCATCTTCCGAAGAGGCTACATATTTGGCACATAGAGAAAAGAATCATGCTCCAGATTCATCCAGAGGAAGAGGTGGCAGAAGAGGAAGAGGAAGAAGGAACTTCACAGAAAGGGGGGGCAGACAAGCTGACAAATCCCATCTTCATTGCACACGGTGCAATAGAGATGGACATGATGCACCCAAATGAAGAACACCATGGAACAAAATTGAGCAACACAGAAATCAAGACAAAGGTAAAACCAATGACAAAGACAAAGGTAAAGCACCTGAATCCGCTCATTCTGTTCTAGCACATTGTAACAATGGAGTAACTGAAAACCTATTTGATGTTTCATTTACTTCATGGAGAGATGATTGGTTGCTAGATTCAGGAGCAACATGTCACATGACATTTAGAAAATATTTTTTTGAAGAATTCACTGACAAAGTTGATGGAGCAGTATATTTCGCAGATAAATCCAAACTCAAGCCATCGGGGCTTGGCACAGTCAGGCTTAAACTGCCTGGTCTTCCTGATCATATCCTACATGAGGTTCTATACCTCCCGGAGTTGAAGAGAAACTTGTTGTCCCTGATCGAAATCCGGCAGCAAGGACACTCAGTTCACTTGTTTGATGGCAAGGCAGAGGTCAGATCAGCATCAGATCACTCACTTCTCATGGAGGGAATAGAAGAAGGGAGACTCTTGAAGCTGAAAGGTTCATCTGCTCATGCTCAAAACTTTGCATTCAGTTCATATCATGATGAAGGTACATTTCCATCAAGTCTTTTATGGCATGCTAGATTTGGACACTTAAATTATGACAGCCTTCGTTTGTTGAAGAAAAATGGTGTTGATGGACTGCCTACAATTCCTAGAAAACCTAAGGAATGTGATGCATGTATTCTAGGAAAGCATAGCAAACAACCATTTCATGATTCACACTCAAGAGCACATAGGAAACTTGAACTTGTTCATTCAGATTTATGTGGCCCTATACCTATTGCTTCTGCAAATGGAAACAAATACATGATGACATTTATTGATGACTACACCAGAATGTGTTGGATTTACTTACTGAAGAATAAGTCTGATGCTTTTCAAACTTTCAAGAATTTTCATGTATGGATTGAAAATGATGCACAAACACATATTGGCTCTCTACGTACTGATAATGAAAAAGAATACACTTCAAACGAATTTGAAAATTATCTTCGTCAACATGGAATCAAACATCAAACAACAGTGCCATATAATCCACAACAGAATGGTGTAGCTGAAAGAATGAACAGAACCATCTTAAATATGGTTCGCTCCATGTTATTTTTCAAGAATGTAAAATTGATGTTTTGGGCTGATGCAGTTCTATGTGCTGTTTACATAAAGAATAGGTGTCCTTCAAGTTCAATTAGAAACAAAATTCCTTTTGAAATGTGGCATGGCCACATTCCTTCGGTAAAGCATTTCAGGGTCTTTGGGTCCACCTGTTATGCCTTGATACCCAAGGGTCAAAGGAACAAACTTGGTGCTAGAAGCAGAAAATGTATCTTCTTGGGGTACTCCAATACCTCCAAAGGATATCGTCTCTATGATGAAGCAAATAAGAAGTTTTTGATAGCAAGAGATGTCATATTTCTTGAATCATCCAAGAGTGACAAGGTTTTTGAGCGGCAACTTGATCGCCTGGATAGATTCACACATGCAAAGTCTTTCAAAGAATTTGATAATGTGATTCCACACCTTGAAGGGGGGATTCCGATATTGAATCAAACTGTGGAATCATTTTCTGAACCACACTCTCCCCCACATGAAGAAACAACCACGGATGACACATTGGATGATGTGATTGACAGAATTGGGAGATTGAATCTTGAATCAATCCCAACTCAGTCAAGTGACCAGCCAGGGCCATCTCAGAAAGGTCCCCCCAAATGGTTGACAAAGACACTGGAGGATGTTCATCCTGATGAGGTTGGAAAAACAGGAACAAGAAGTTCCACTCAAGAAATCGAAGGTGATGTAGATAATTCTGATTCCCCTGTTGATATGGATATTGCTTATAACTGTGAATTGAGTTTGTCTACAGATCATGAACCAACTTCCTTCAAAGAAGCCGCTTCTCATGATGAGTGGAAAGAAGCGATGCAAAAGGAGTATGATGCCTTGATAAAGAATGGCACTTGGAAGCTGGTTGATCCGCCTTTGGGAACAAAACCAATTGGCTGTAAGTGGGTCTACAAGAACAAGTACAAAGCAGACGGCTCACTTGACAAGCACAAGGCTAGGCGTGTGGCAAAAGGATTCGCACAGAAGGAAGGAATTGATTATGAAGAAACGTTTGCTCCCACAGCAAAATGGACCACCATCCGGACTCTCTTTGCCTTAGCAGCTCAGAGTGGATGGAAAGTTCATCAGATGGATGTAAAAATAGCGTTCTTGAATGGAGATCTGAAGGAGAAAGTTTATATGTCCCAGCCAGAAGGATTTGTGATAAAGGGTCAAGAACACAAAGTTTGCAAACTTGTGAAATCCTTGTATGGCCTCAAGCAAGCACCACGAGCCTGGTATGAGAAGTTGACCGAGCATCTTCTGAGACTTGATTTCAAACACTTTGATCTTGATGATGCAACTTTGTTTGTTAAGAAAGTTGGAAAAACAGTTGTATATCTTGTGGTATATGTAGATGATCTTTTGATAACATGAAACAATGAGAGCTATATTGCATCCATGAAGAAAGAGTTGAAGAAAGGTTTTGAAATGATTGATTTGGGTCATGTTCATTACTATTTGGGTATTGAAGTAATTCAACATCCTAAATTCATCTTTCTTTCTCAGAAGAAGTACATTGGAGATCTCTTGAACAAATTTGGCATGGATGACTATAAACCCTTAGGCACTCCAATGGAACAAAACTTGAAGCTCACATCTATTGAAGGGAAGGAATTTGAGGATGCAACTAAGTATAGACAGCTTGTAGGAAGTCTTATCTATCTGACCACCACCAGACCTGACATCTCATTTGCTGTTGGAATCCTCTCAAGGTTCATGCAGAAACCTTGTGAAGGACATTGGTCTGCTGCAAAAAGAGTACTAAGCTACTTGAAGGGGACTCAAGACTTTGGACTCAAATATACACAGGTAGGCGACTTCATCTTGACCGGATACTCTGATTCAGACTTTGATGGCGACAAAGAAACAGGTGTGTCTACTACAGGTTACACCATGAGTCTTGGATCAGGAGCTGTCTCATGGAGATCACGCAAACAGTCAGTTCCAGCAGATTCCACGACCGAGGCAGAATATGTGGCAGCAACTGAAGCAACAAAGGAAATTGTGTGGCTCAGGAAAATCCTGGAAGATTTGCAGATGAAACAAATGTATTCCACTCCACTCATGATCGACAACACTTCTGCAATAAAGTTGGCCAAGAACCCAAAGTTCCATGATCGAACAAAGCACATCAATACAAAGTACCATCTCATTCAACATCATGTTCAGGCCAAAACCATCCATCTACATCATTGTTCCACAAATGAGCAAACTGCTGACATCTTCACCAAAGCACTTGGAAGAGAAAAGTTTGAAAAGTTTAGATCGATGCTTGGACTCACCAACATCCCTTCGGATTAAAGGGGGGAATGTTGACACCTAATCCTATGGATGGGTGTGCACATGTATTTTTGTATATTATTTATTATTAGGAAATAAGGAAGGCCAAGAGTCATTGGGAGCTGAATCCCAATAGCCTCACCTCCCATCTATAAGAGCATGTACATTCTTCAGCTAATATACATTGCAGTTTTGAGGAGTTACCTCCTGGTTTGACAAGTCCCAAGAAAATACATCAGCAAAAGAAGATAATCAACTGATATACATTGCTTTTACCTGTGGGGGAAATTCCTTAGACAATTTCACCATTTTAGGATTTTCTGCTGATCCAATGTTCACATCCTCAACTCCTTTCTCGGTTGGCAGCAAGCTCGGTTTTTGAGCTACATCATCTTGGTCAAAAAGCTCCTCTAAAGGTATTATACCTTTAGGAATGACATTGTCCTTGAGCTGCAAAAATTCCATCCGATTGACTTCTATATCCACTTCACCATCATCATGCTCCCCATCAATAGAAGTGTCTTTGAATTTACCTTCATTTTGCAGAAATTCATCAATTTCTTTATCATCTTTAAACACTTGCCAATACCTCTGATTGTTAGGGATAGTCGGATGATGCTTCACATGAATTTCAAATTTTTTGTTTGAATTCATCGGAATTTTCAAATTAATTGATGTTGTTTCAAGTGCATCTGCAATGCCATTCTGAATACGAGGGACACATGTCAAAGTATAATCTTAAAACAAACTCAAGATATCTAGTACCGCATTGCGGTAGGCCTGCATTTGAGGATGCTTAGCTTGCTATTCACCTTTCAGTTGCTTGATAACTAACTCAGAGTCGCCATACACTGCAATCCTTTTGGAATTTAATTTTCTAAGAATTTTCAAACCAGCAATTAAAGCTTCATATTCAGCCTCATTATTTGAACAATCGAAAGCCAATTTATAAGAACAGACCCTTACATTATTTGGCACTTTTTTTGGGGAGGAAACAGGGCCGCGTATCCAAATTCCAATTCCAGCACCGTCACTTCCTACCGCGTCATCAAAATCCATGGTCCATAAACCAGCTTCATCCTCTTCCAAATGTTGAAATTTTGTTTTCTCTTTTACATCTCCTTGCTGTCCATCAATATTTTGCTGCTGTCGGGAGGCTGATTTCTCATCGGTACTATCAAGTCTCTGTATTTCTTTCTTTAAGACCTCTCTAAAATTTTTGGTGATTTCTGGAATGTCTTCTACTTCAATTAATTTTTTATTTACATCATTAAAGCTATCTGAGTATAAAATAAATGATTCTAGATTAGTATGTACATAGTTGATTGGATGATTTACTAGTTTCTCATTGCTAGTAATCATATACTTCATATTTTTCTCTCGGTATAATTTCCTCATCTAACCAAACACGGGAATAGTAGCATAGGAGAAATCAAGCTGCAATGTCCCTTTAAGTTTCGCTCCCCAAGATCTAGAAAGAAGCATGCCAAATCTAGGAGGAATATCCGCCACAACCACATCCATCAAAACATTTTTAGTCAGAATCTGATCCAAACTGACCACCAAATCTTTGATAAGCCCAATCAATCTTACTCTACCTGAATCTAAATAATAAAGGTCATGATACTTTCTAGTGATATCCAATCCCAATTTCTCCATGATTGCTTTAGGCATGAGATTATGAGAGGCTCCGAAATCAAACATAGCATTGTGTAACACATATTCATGCAACCTAAGGATGATGTAAAAAGGAGGTACATCACTATCTTGAGACTGACCATCCAATGCTGGACCAAAAATCAACTCAGGTCGGTCATCCTCCACGTTTACCATATCAGATAATGGATCTAAACTCAAAATCTTAGACACCTGACTCGTATAGCTGCTATTCTTCATCAATTCAGTCAAAGGAATGGATACTTTTAACTTAGCAATTTCATTCTCTAAGTTAAAAACTGAAGTTTTCTCTACCTCTTTAGTTGGGACATCCTTCTTTTCAATTTTCTCCTTTGATATATTTGGCTGATTGGATCTTTCATTTACTGATGGTGGTTTGCTAGTGGTGGGATCAACTGTCTCTTTTCCCTTTTTTCTGCATAATGAGTGGATCATTCTTTGGTGTTGTCGCTTCCTTTATTTTTTGAATTGGATTAATGGGTACATCTCTACTACTAAGTGAATATTGTCGCTGCTAGGCTGTCAAAGAATTCATGTAACCCCTCTGATATTCATCAGACTCTTCTTCAAGAATTGTTTCATTTTCCAAGATGAAATTCTCGTCCCTTTTTACAGTTGAGTTCTCGGAATACTCCTCGTCTTCAGTGATAAAAATTGGCATATCATCAGGTGTAAAGAAATGATTATCTTCTCCAATTACATTATGCTCGTCATCTGATTCCAGACCATGTACAAAATTCTGCTGTAAGGGTGTCTTCACCTACTGCTGTACTACTTGGTCTTCTATTTGTTGCTCTCTTTTCTTGATTCTAAATTGTGGTTGCTGCTGGCCACAGAAATTAGGATTTTTGACTTGCGGTTCAAACTTGTCAATTGTTAATCTATCAAAAATCTTTTCCATCTTACGAATCACTTGATATGAAGTGGAAACCTCTTCCTTTATTGCTACTTTCTTTTCATCTTTCGTTCTAGCTCTCTTGGCAAGCAGATTTGCTTCAACACTGACTGCAATTTTCTGCATGTCTTCCAAACTGGTCGGATCTCTTTCTCTTAATTGATAGGCCATGTCAGGATCGAATCCATCTGGAAACTTAATCAAATCCAATCCCATATGTGGCTTTATATCAACGGGAATTGCATTGTAAACAGAATTGAATCTAATACAATAATGTTGAACAGACTCACCAATGTTCCGTTTGATATTCTCATAGTCAGAAAGGATCTGAAGAGGATTTTTCTTCACTTCCCATCAATCCAAGAATTGTCTCTGAATATTAGTCAATGTAGTAATACTACCAGCCGGTAAAGCTCTGAACCACTTTCTTACTTCACCTCCAAAATTTTGTACAAACAATCTCATTATCACATTTTCCGCATCAATCTCATGAAGGTCAAAGAAATTTTTCATCCTATCCACATGTTACTGAGCTGTAAAATTTTGAGGGGTTCCATAAAAAAATGGAATTTTTCTTTGATAATCAACAGACATGTTATCCAAATTTTGAGGCAACACAAGGGGTGCAAATCGGGCAGCCATTGCTCTAGGTGGATTTACAACCGGTCTTGGGGATATAGGAGGAGTCAGAATAGTTGATGTATGAGGTGTATGTGGTGTGGATGGAGGTGAAACTACTACATATTTTTGATCAGAGATAGAAGGTTGCAGGGGAATGGTGGGAATGAAAGGAGGCTCAGTCGCGGTTTCTGAACTAGATGCAATTGCGGATGACCCAAGAGTTGCAGATGTAAACTCTATAAATTCAGGAATGTTTGTTGCCACAATGGAATTTTAAAGATTTAGGATATAACTGTCAATTGATCTATTAGCCTTTTAAATTTCAAGATCTTTGACAAAATCTGGATTTAGGATAGTAAAACTAACAGCACTTTCAGACTTAGTCTCAAACAATGACAACTCAAATTGTTCGTCAAACTCAAGATCTTCAAGATACTCAAAAATAGCAGGACATGAATGAGATTTGAAAACAGGAATCACAGGACTTTCTCGATGAAGGATTATCGGAATAAGATTTGTATTTTCATACACAGGAGGTGGATTAGGATCCGGATTTGTCCTGGTGTGTCATCTGGAAGCCAGTGTGTTGAATTATTTCCAAAAAAATCAAATGAACAAAATCAACTTGTTCAGCCTATCAGATTCTAACTCATCACCCAAAATTCTAGAATTTTCTGATGTACTGGGGAAATTTTCAAGTTAGACATTACGTTTATAAGACTAGACCAGAGATTGACTAAAGTAGCATTCATCTACGTTCACTAATGCAAAGCAAGAGTGTTTCGAAGGCTACCTGGCTAACTTCAGGCTCCTTTTGTAGTTTATAAAACGAATAATACTAACAAAAAAACAATCTTGTTTCCCTCGTATGGTCGCCACTATGTTATGGCCTAAATCTACCTCAGGTTGAGAAAGGCAGAATCTAGGGTAACATCAAACCACGCTTAACCTGGTAGCTAGCCCTACCAGATCGGGAGAGGGCTCTCTCCTTGTCAATATCAACAAAAAATTATCAATGAGGCTTGAGATGACTTAAATGAAGACTGATTTTAGGCTAGGTATGTATGAAAAAGAGTCTTGATTGATTTTAAGGGTGTTTTGTTGGCTCAAAGGGAAAGGCAGATTTTGGGTCTGGGGAATGAGGCTCAGTTTTGTAAAGATCTGAATGGGGCAAGGTAGGAAATTTATTTGACACTTCAATTTGAAAGAAATGGAGAGTTGAGACAGGTGAGGAGTTGAAGAGGGCAAGAAACCTTTAGGGATCCTCTTCAAACAGCTGAAAACATAGAGAATTAAACAAACCCTAGGTAGAGCACTGCAAATTTTAATAAATTCTACGTTTATCCTTCTTTGTTTAAGTTAAGAAGAAATAAGAGAGAAAATGTTATACATAAAAATCAGTAGACTTAATTTTATAGAGAGAAACACAGTATCAAAGCAAAATGCCACATGAATCCCATAGAGTGCTACAAACCCTCGTCTATTCTTTTGACAAACTGCAGAGATGAATGTACAATGATGCTCAAAGCATTCCCAAAAGTCCAACCATGCTAATGACTAAAAAACCACAAGATATATACAAAAAACCACTCATCCTAGCTTCTAGAGGTCGAGCTCATGAGTTTAGGAGCTGCTCCAACAAAATATAAAGTGAGAACTAGAATGTAGGCAGTGGAACAACTTGCCTCTAAAAACTAGGAAACTCATTCATTCAGTTGCAAATTACCCTTTGATGGATGAATCTACTTATATGAGTGAAAATTTAGAAAAACTACATCAAGATCCATCAAATTACATCAAATTACATCATGAGTTTGAAATTTAGAAGTAAGAAAGTCAAACTGTCAAAAACTACACGAAAAAAAGAGTTTCTGGGTCAAAAATGAGCAAAATCCTCCAATGTGCTGCGCTTGATTTCCCTATGCATCGTGCCTGTTTGCAGCTGATTTTGGAGGCATTCCCAGTGTCCAAATTTTCTCCAAGTGGGCTTGTTGAAAAGTTATGCCTGTCTATTTTCCAAAACAAGTGGAATTTCGGAATTTTTCCTTCATTTGCACCTCCAAAACTGATTTCTCCCAACACTGCTCCCTGTGTGTCAAAAAAGGGGCAGAAAGGTCATTTTTGGGGTTTTTTTGACCCTTTTGAAAGCCCAAAACCTGTCAAAATTTCTTGGCCATTGGTAGGCATGCATATTTTTCCATGAAAAATAAAAAAGTGCTGAGTTTGCATCAAAAGGAATCCCCTATCAAAAGCGCACGTCAGGTGGCGTGGCGCATAGAGCAGAAAAGTATGTTTTTAGGCCAAAAATTCAAAATTTGCAAAAAATGTCCCAAATTTTTTGAAATTTGGGCTTAATTTACTCCATTAATTGTTGTGCTGGGCCAAGGAAGCCTCGGCCAAGATCTAAAGTCTATCATGCTTTTTCCGCTGCTTTGAGGCATTCTTCAATTTGGCCTTCAAGATCTTGATCCTTGCTTTCTAAACATGGTTTGTCGCCCAATAATGATTGGCCATGTGCCTCAACATGTTATTTTCCTTGTTGGCTTTCTCCAATATCTTTTCCAAATGCATATTTACTCTTGCAAGCCAAGTTTCACGATCAGCTTCAATTTCCTGCTCAAGTGATGTCATCTTGGTTTTGCTCTTTTTAGCAGATTGTTGATTCTCACATATGTTTTGCAGCTCCATAATGGTTTGCTGATCCTATAGCTTCTTGTTTCTTTGCTCAAGGTATTTTATTATCCACTGGGCTCTTTGCAGTTTGAGGGACAAAGCATTGGTATCCGCCCGTTGCTCCCGAATGATATGTTTAAGCTTTAAGCTTGGTGAGCCCAAATGAGTGTCATCATCCTGAATGAGGATGAAATATGTCTCCTAACCTCCTGAAGGCCCCTCATCATGTATTGGCCTATACCCTTGTCCTGTACTTGCACTGCTGATGGAGGAAGCGAGACCCCTTCCACCCCAGGTGGATATAATACTCACTTGGCTACTGCAAACAACCTTCGAGTGCCCTTTTGATAAGTGACAAACACCGGAACACTAGCGGTCTATGTCTCATGACCCTCCTACTGATGTGAAGGTCCACGTATCTCATGAAAATCTTCCAGAGGTACTTGAGGAGCGGTGAAGAACTCATGAGAAATGAAATCCTCCCATGAAATGTCCTGTAAACCAAGCTGATGCATGACCACAATTTTGATGAGTGAAAAATGATATATACTATTCAACTTTTGCTGAGGAGTTTTCTTTTGCACTATGGTGGTCATCTTTTCAATATTTCAGCACATGAATTAGGGGAGACTCATCATTCTTACCCTAGTAAAATGAATCAACAATCTGATATGATAGGCATATAGGCGAGAAAACCGGCTCTCAGAACTAAAATATTTTATTATGAGTTTCATCAAAGGAGCATATGAGTGTCTAAGGTATTGAAAGGGAAAGACTCTGCTGAGTTGTCTAAAAAAACTAGGCTTGATGTATGGCTCATAATGTTCCCTGTCAATTTGCTGCCTTTTATTCCATTGCTCTCCGAAATTTGGAATACCAGTTGCTAGGGAGATGGACTCCGATGTCAAGGTGAATTTCACACCTACAAGAGTGACTTGGCCATTATGTAAATGAAGCACAAGCAATCTGGCCAACTCATGATGGTACTGGACTCTAGCAACCATCTCACAAAACTGATAACAAGACTGTTGTTGAAAATATGTGATAGCAAGAGCGCAAACCTGCAATTCAACAAGTGAAGTAGGCTCTTCCCATACATGTTTACCACTCTTGTGAGGTCTCCTTGGTGCATGCAATTCGGTTGGAGAGTCATTGTGTGTTTTTGCATCTCGGTCATAGGAGGAATCTGAATCCATGTTTGCCAAAGTTTGTGTTGTCTTAAATGAGTATGAATATTTTTAGGTGTCTTTGATCTTTTTCTACCAAATGCATGAAAACGTGTGAGGGACTATGAAGGGAGAGGGTAAGGGGGATTTTTGGAATGTTGCCAATTGGAATTTGGGGAATTGAAGGGTTTTAGGGACATTTTCTAGACTATTGGGATAGCAATTGGGATTTGGGAATTTTGTAGCTAGGATTTGGGATAATGGGAATTGGGATGGGAGTGAATGAATTTAGGGATATAGGGGATAGGGAAATGGTTTGATGAAACTAGAACAATAGTGAGGGAAAAAAGGTGAGGGAGTGATGGCCACAAAAAAACAATTTGCAAACCCTAGGTAATCATGTCTTGAGAAAGGAAGTAAGGTTTGAAATATTTTTATTAAATCCTCATAAACATCTTAAGACACACATTTATTGGAATTAGAAGAGTTGTTTGACTTACTTTGGACCGGAGGAAACTAAGAAAATTGGAGATTTGAATGAAATCGTGGAGAAAATGGCTTGCGGCTCTATGCGCCGCGCCACAAACCCAACATGTCGCGCCTCCTTGATGCATCGCACCAGTGTATTTTTAACACTGTGGAGGCCGTCCCAATGCATCGCGCCTCTCAGCCAATGCGCCGTGCCCCTGAAACTTGCACAGTTTCCCTTCAAACTGCTCCCTTTCTCCAATCACGATTTTCATTTGCACAATATGTTTTCTTTGAATGAAAATGAGCCCTTTGAACATGAAAAATGACTTCTATACAAGAGAATTTAATTTTCCATTCATAAAAACCCACTTTTATAATGTTCACAATTGACACTTTCTTTTCAAACTTTGTTTTAGGAAGTTTGCTTCATTTTGCCTATGATTAACTGAATCACTTGCTTTTTGTTTGCCTTGTAGTGGATGGAGTTGTTGAAGTTTGACAAGCTGACCAAGGTTTCCATTGAAATTATTTACAAATGAGAGAACATGAAATTACATTAATTTTATACATAAAAGGTAAAATACTCATTTTTTCTCAAATCAGAGTTTTGAGGAAAAATACATTTCTAGGCATATGATGATGAAACTTATTTAGTATTGGAACTTTATTTAACCTCCTCATGCACCTGCTGACCATTATTGGACATTTTGAAGACCTTTGTGATGAAACCTAGACCTAATGAAACTGAAAACCCTAGAAATGACTCTTACAAATTTAAAGACATAAAGTGAGTGTAGATGATCTTGATGAATGAAAATGGGTCAGCAGGTAAAGGACATGAGGGAAAATGTATAAAAAGACACTACCATTAGATGATCCATGCTCCTAATGGAATTCAGTTGACTGAGTGAGACACCTAATATGCAATGAAACAAGAGAATTTTGATCACTGATGGAGGGATGAAGATACCGACACTAACAAGTACTTTTATGACCTGTGACTTGAGATTAAAGTCGCAGATATTTATTTCTTAACCGAACTGTCATGGATGGGGGTTGTACCAATCCTAACCGGCACCTAGCCCTCAATGGAGAACATGAGTATGGTTATTGACAGGGTGTTGTTAGACTCCTATACCAATAGGTGTCATTTTTCATGATTGTCTTGATTGAACTATGGAATATGTTCAAACCTTTTTCTTGGGCAAAGGTGTTCCATATTCTTGAAAAACCAAAAAAATCAAAAAATTTAAAAAATGTAAAGAGGGTGTACCCTAAAAGAAAAATAAAATGGTAAAAAAAGTGAAAGAAATGAACCCCAAACAAAAAATAGACCAAGGAAAGTGTGCAAATCCAAATGCCACTACTATTTTATTTTTTGTAATAAAGCAATTGTGTGCAGCTTGTCAAACCTTTGCCACAATTCATGAATAAGTCAAACTGTTTAAACTTGGCTTAGTCATATTTCAATTTCATGTTGTAGATTAGAGAATAAATATCTGACAAAACAGTTTAATCTTGGCAGATAAGTAGATAGGTAGAATAAATAAAAGGTGCTCAACAGCTTAATCTAAGCCCTTGGATGTAATAAGGGTAGAATTAGATAGTGCCTTGTAAAAAAGAAAAAGGTTGAAAAGGGTTTGCAAGTCTAAATGCACCCTAATAAAGAAGAGAAAATGGTAGTGTTAAGTAGATAGGGTAGGTAGATGGTGCTGCAAAGTGTTATCTGATGAATGATGCTGCTACATGTTTTTGATCCTTTACTTCATCACAAGTACTAAAGCAGGAAATACACTGGAAAATCACAACAAGCAAAGTCAAACTCATTAACTTCCCTCATCACTTTCCCCTCAAAAGTTTTACTAATTTCCCCCAAAAGTACTAAGGTATTTGGAGATCAAAGGGGCTCAAGGCATTTCCTTGACTTTTGGAGGGACCGGACCCTCGGCCTAATGATCAAAAAGACCTAAGTGCTTGAGATAATTCATCATTATAATCATTCATCTTTAACCTTTTCCTAAGTAAAATCTCATTTTGCTTAGGAAAATTATGCAAAATTCCATAAAAATCCCTCAAAATAACTTACTATTCTAAGTTTAAGTGTTGAAGATGAGATATTGCAATTTTACTTCAAAAAATATCACTTTCTTAGATGAGCAAAGTGTTTTGAGTTCCATTGTCCCTTTCTCATATTAATGTTTAACTCTATTTTACTAAATCCCTAGTGAAATGCCCTATCCTAAGTATATAGCTCCTTTTATATAAATATCCGAAAACCCATTTATTATAATGTTTTAACCAAAGTATTTACCTCCCAAATATTCATTAAAACCCGCTTTTACAAGCCCTTTGGTTAAAATATAGCGTTATACATTAATCCCGCCCCTATGGTGAATTAGTTGTATTAATTAATTTACCATATAATAAAAATATATATGAGAAATCAAACTTTAGACATACAATATGTATGTTTAAAACCAAAAATACAAGGCCTGAAGTTTTATTCTTTCGGAAAAGTCTCGCGCCACCGTGGATTTTCCACCTGGCATTCCACCTAACCAAACCCCGCTGCAACCCATTTATTACACATTCGGGATTAATTAGTCATCAGGACTAATTAATAACCTTTTATCCGCTTATTAAATATTCCCCAGAGTGATTAAACAACGTTAAAAAGTGTTTAAAGCCTGACGGGCCCACATATGAAACCTCCGCCTATTCCCCCATCACTTCAGCCGTCGGATCAACCCTCCGCAGATCAATGGTCCACGTGAACCCCGCTACCCATCCTTTGTGAGAACGTTAACCAACGGGGAATGAGCGGTATTTGAAAAGTCCACCATCCACGTGGCAAACGTTCTGTGGAATCACTCCCCCCGCGATCAATACCACCCTCGACCAAAAGCGGTGCGGGGACTTACCGCTTACCGCTTACCACCCGACTTTGCATACGTCACCCCCGTACGTCGATGACGTCATCCCTCGGAAAAATAAAAAACTCTTTTAACTTGTAAATAAAGCCATTTTTCCATGTTTTTCCTGTTATTTTCGTTATTCTGAAAACGACAGAGCTCCCGCTGCAATTTTCAAATTTCTACTGCAATTGACCAATTCACTCCAAGATTCCGTTGCGCCCGTGTTGAAGAACAGTCCCGCCATTACCTGTTACTTGTTAAAGAACCAGCTCCCGTCTAAAAGCAGGTATTTATCCTTTTCCGCCCCGACTACAAGTAAAAGTCAGTTCACTTTGTTTTTTCGCTGAAATAGTGATTAAAAATCATCACTGAGTCTTCCCCAGAGGTTTTAAAACTATATGATTGTTCCCTGAACCGGCGAATTACGCCAATTTCCCTCTGTAAGACCAAAATCACGCCCGACCTGTGAAGAAAACCCAGAAACTTCCGTTTTGAATCCACAAGAACCAAAATGGAAGCTCCGACAGCCCTGAATGTAACCCCATTGAACGCCCCTCATAGAGACCTGGATTTCATTAACAAATTGTTTGATTTTAGCAGGTTACCATCAGAATATGGATTTGGACCAACAATTTCAATACTAGTTGACAAAATTGTTTACTCCAAATTCTCAGATTTTAATTCAATCTCTTCATTCAACAAACAGTTTGTATACAAAGTCAGAGAGAGATTAGAATGATGAAATGTGCACAGTGAATGGTAAAAGTGAAATGAGAAATGACAGGGATAGGAAAAGCATAACAGTTAAAGAGTATCAGTGGTTAAAGTGTATCAGGTAAAAGTCAGTGAAAGTTAAAATGAAGTTACAGAGCAGTCAAAGGTAAACAGTAAAAGTAAATACAAAAGGCAGTAAAATGGTAAAAAGAGATGATAATACTTTCACCAATAGTGAGGTTTGTCTAAAGTGAAAGTAAAACAGTCAAAAGAGCAAGAAAGTAAAAATATGAAAAAACATAACAAGAAGGAACATTTTTGCAGAAATTGCATATTTTAGTCATAGTTTTGCAGAAACTATTGTGATCAATCCAAGATGAATTTTACAAAACTGAAGGAGTTTTATGTTCTTAAGAGGGCCATCTACAAAAACCTCTCTCACTTTTCTAACAGCCATTATGGTTTTGGAAATATTAAACAATGTTGGAAAGCACTTTTTGCAGAAAAATCCTGTTAAGTCATAATTTTGCAGAGAATATTGTGGCCAATTAGAAATACATTTTACAAAACTGAAGGAGGTTTTTGTTCCTAAGAGACCCAGCTATAAAAACTTCTCTCATGTTTTCCACAGTGATTTCAAGCTGAGAGATACATGCACATCTTTAGAGGCTATTTTTCAGACTCTGTAAAACGTTGTTTTACACATCTTTTTGCAGAGCCTATTGTGAACAGCTGGAGATGAATTTTAGGAAAGTGAAAGAGGTGTATCTCAAAAACATATTTATCTACCATAACCTCTTTCATTTTTTACATATCTATTACGGATTGAGAAATAAAAATATATCATTGGACCCCAATTTTGCAGAATTGTTGGAGCAAAATGCACAAAGAAAGGAAGCAGTTAGTGACTTGGATGCCTCATCATCAACTAAGAGTTGGATCAAATTCGAATTCCCCTATTTGTCATCACCTATCCATACAAAATAGTTCCAAATAGATGCATTAGTTTGAGTGTCCTTTAATTAAGTTCTATTTATGTAAAATAGTTGGAGAGATTTGTGAACCAATTTTGATATTTGTTTCAAGATATTTTAGTTTAGAATTTGTATAAATACTCCACTCTTGGAAGCATTTGAGGGTGGATTCTATTACTCTGCTGTAACACTGAGATTTTCGGAATAAAAGCTTTTGGAGAAATTTACTTGTGGCTTACTGGATGACGATTTGAAGCACTGGACTTGTTGCAGGATTCATGTGTTGGACTACGGTTCAATAAGTGTTTCTACCCTTTGTCTGAAATTTTATATTAGTTTATAATACCATCATATCCATTTCTGAATAATTTACATAAAGGATTGAAACAGAATTTGCTTAATTGTACTATGTTTTCAAATGTGATTGTTCCTAAATGTTTTCTTCTAAATTAGCTATAAGCATGAATTCTTAAATGCTCCTGCTTCGCTAATTTAAGCACTATTGATTGCTATAATAAAGAATCCTTTATTGCTCTTTGTTTGTAGTCAATTCACTTCTTCCTTTGAACATGGTGAAATATTCTTAGTTGCCTTTCATCCCTTCAAGATCATCCCACCCACTTCAAATTTTAAGGATTGTTCCCTGTCTAGCTATCTTGCCCTGTAATACCATCTTGTGTTTAGAATAGAAATCCAGTAAAGCCATCCTTTGACTCCATAGCCCAATGGACTGAAAGCTCTCAACCTTGCCCTTAGTTTGTGGATTCCACCATTTTCCCAAAACAAACTTTGAATCTATAACTAGCCTAAAACCTTCCAAGAACAAAGATAAATTATAAAGAGAGAGCCCTCTCTGGATGCAGATTGGCTAGATTCTGCATCTAAAAGGTTGGTTTGTGGTTACCTCGGGTATAATTTCCTCTTACACAACTTCTAGGAAAACATGAGTGATAACATAGTGGCGACCATACTGGGGATCTGAATCATTTTATTGATACTATTGTTTGATTTATAAGCTATGGACAGAGTCTGAAGATCAGCCAGGTAGCCTTTGAAATTGCTTTTGCTCTGCAATTGCAAAAGTAAATAAAAGCTGCTTCAGTCTATCTCTGATTTAGCTTATACATTGAACCTTAGTTTCAAATGTTTAATCGGACTCTCTAGTTTAATAAATCTTTGAGAAAATTTTAATTAAAAATCTTAAATTTCTTGAAGAGTTTGTAGAAGTTGTTTTGAAAATTCACAAAAATTTAGTTTCCTGAAGAACTAACTTTCTCTTCAGAATTGTTTTACAGGTTTAGATCTGATCTATGATGGTGGACAGGGATCACACACACAAAGGTTAAAATCATCCACCTGGCGACTCCAAATCCATTTCACAATCAAGACTCCACTGGAGGAATGAACCTGGAAGAACAATATGGAAAGATCAGGCTTTCAACTTGAATCTTAATCCAAGACATTATGTTCTTCCTCGTTAAGATTCAATATGTATTGTATTTTATATAAAGATCTAACTTGGTTGTACAGATAAAGTGGCTTTTCATTATGGCTGATTTTCAAGATGATCCAAGAATAAAACGAAGATATGCTCCCATGAGCAGAGATCACATACCCGGATTTCCACACAAACTACCAAAGTTAAATTGGGGTGAAAATCTGCCCATGTTTCAAGATGAGAATATTGATGATCCTTTACTACATCTCATTAAATTTCATATACACTCATCAAGATTGAAGGGTGATTGGCATGAGGATTGCCGCATGAAGATATTCATGGGAACCTTAGAAGGAAAATCAAGGGAATGGTACGAAGCTCTCAAACCTGCAAGTTTGTTTTCTCTAAAAGATTTTCATAAGGTATTTTATGAGCATTACAAAGAAGATTTTCCATCTTTATCATTAGCTGAAAATTGTTGTGATCAAGCTAAAGATCTTATAAATTACCTTAAAAATATTGATGAAGATTTTGGAAATTGGTCTCCTGAAGATTTATTAGAAGAAGTCCAAAACTTTCATTCTCAAGTTAAATATCATAATAATCAAGAGGAGTTAAACAAAGATGAAATAAGTCAGGAGATAAATCAAGATCCACAAAACCCCTCTGTATTAACAAATGATGTTTCATTTAATGTTTTGAATGGAGTTAAAGACAATAATCAACCTCATGATCAACTTTTAGATAAGGAAAAAAACAATTGTCATTTCAATCTAAGAATTCAGAGATTCCCACCCCCCCTCACCGAAGAAGAAATCAATTTGCTTCTAAACATGCAACCATCCTCAAAATATTTACATAATGAAGAAATTGTTTCTACTTCTTCTAATGTTGATGAATGTACAAAGGTTTTTATCCATGAAGGGACAGAAGATCAAGTTGATGCTCATGTTATTCTACCTTCCCAAAAAGGCCCATTGCTTGATATCACGCCTATTGAACAAAACAATGATTTTCAAACAAAATGCAACCAATCTAATCAAGATATATTGGGATTGTTGGAAGAGAAATATGCTGATCCAATGTTTATAATTAATGACATTCCTTATTCTGAAGATTTGCCTAAATATGATCAGTATGATGATAATTATGATAATTTCACAAAACAATCACTAGCTATTTTGAGAGTTGAGATATTAGAACTTCAGTTTGATGAGGATTTTCTAAGAGCTTTCTTTCTTATTTTGAAATCAAGAAAATATTCTCCTAAACTGAAAATATGTGTTCTCAAGATCATCTTTGAAAATTATGAAAATGAAATCAAACTTTTGCATTCTCAAATTCAGTCATACAATTTCCGAAATCCTAAAGAATTCTTTGAAAATCTTCCTTCTCCAAAGCAAGAGGAAATTGTACTATCTTTTGACTTGCATATTGAAGACGATTATTCTTTCAAACACAGGACTGAAGAAATAAGTTCATGGACTAATATTCATAATTCAATTGAACAATTAGTCATTGAAGGCCTAGAAGTAAATAACATACATCATGCTTTTATTGATCCTATATCAGATTATATGGAGAATCTTTTGAGCCCAAATTTGCAA